>SJYX01006962.1:253248-294816 GCA_006410675.1 Oreotragus oreotragus
GAATATGTATGATGACTAAAATTTAAAAAATTAGATGGTCAAATATCTGCTCTTTGAGTTTGATTAATTCAGCCAGGCCAATTCTGGCAGCCATGGGAATGAGCCACTCAGACCTTCTGTGAGAAAGGAGCTGTTGAAAAGATCACAGTGTGCTAACAGCCTCTAACTGCAGTGACTTTGGGATTCACTGCAACTTTCAAGCTAGGGACATGAGAACATGCTGTCCTGGGCAGTGACAGCCAATGGCAGAGGAGGAGGGGGTTGCAGGAAGCAGATTTGTAGGGTCTGTAGGCCAGAGGAAAGATTTTGAATTTTATTGTGTATGAGATGCACAGCCAGGGGAAGGTTGTGAAGAAGTGAGAGATGATCTGACTGACACTCTAACAGCATCTCCTTGGTTGCTCTGTTGAGAATGGTGTGTGAATAAGCAAGGCAGCTCAGTCTCAAGACCATTTCTTCTGCTGAATGACCATCCTCCTGAAAGCAGAGTCTCTAATCCCCATTTTTTAAAGGCATAGATTCCAAGGTTGTTGATGTTTTAAATGAAGGTGCACTCTGCCCTCCTTGGGTTCCTTTTTATTTGGGATGTGGCACTTGCAATGTGTCCTCACATCGTATAAGTTCGGCAGTGTATTAGAAAGCCTCTGCTCCATATACCTACCTGCTTCAGAATTGACTGTGCCCATAGAAGCAGAATTCCCCTGCAATTTGTTCTTTCCAAATTCAGCTGCTGAAATAAATCATGAAGGGCAGAATCTAAGCCATAAATGGCCAAGGCTAATCAGGAAATTGGAACCGGATGAGCAAGCTGAGATTGGGAATTGGAGAGGTTCTCCATTAAGCGTTTACTAGGCTTGATGCAGATAATAAAACAGAAGGGTAGAGAGCAGAGCAGTTCAGAGTGCAGGTCCTGGAGCCAGAGTTGCAGAATCCAAAATTACAGGCTATGTTATGACCCAGGACAAGTCACTTAACCTATCTGTGTTTCAGTTTCTTTATCTGTCAACTTGAGGTGATAACAGTAGTAAATCCCAAGGGATGAGAGGATGGAGTAAAATGGTTTCAGGTACGTCCTTGAATGAACACAGTGACACACAGTGTAATGAATATTAATTTCTAATGATCTATTTTCCTTTTTAAAGGTAAAATGTGTTCTCTCTTCTTTTATATGGTAGTGTTTACACTCTAAGTAAATTACATTACTTATACATGCATATTATACATATTGCTTGTTTTTTGTTTGTTTGTTTGTTTAGTTGCTCTATCGTGTCTGACTCTTTTGAGACCCCATAGACTGTAGCCCGCTAGGTTCCCTGTCCAAGGGATTTCCCAGACAGGCATCCTGGAGTAGGTTGCCGCTTCCTTCTCCAGAGGATCTTCCCAACCCAGGCATCAAACTTGTGTCTCCTGCATTGGCAGGCAGATTCTTTACCCCAGGGAAGCCCATATTATACATACAAAAATATGTTAATTTTTATATTGTTACTGGCTTTCCTAAAGGCAATAAATCTTCCTTACCTTAGAGCAACTGATACCTCTTTTCAGGGACAGCATGGTAAGTGGAAGACTGGTATCTGTCTTAATTTTAAGGGCCAGAGAAAAGGCTCCTGGGCTATGCCTGCTGCATTACCCCGAAGAGTCTTCATTTCATTTCCTTGTGTTTGCCTGCATGTCAAGATGGAATTAAGCTGTGCAGGTATATTATTAAGGTAATGCCTGTGGAAAGGAAAACTGGAAGGGAGGGAACCTGGGAGAATTATCAGTCCAATCCTGAGTGAAGAGAAGGAGGAAGGCAGGGAAGCAGGAGAGCCCGGATTGTTGCTTTGCTATTTGAGGACATCTTAGCAAAGCCCTGGGAAGCTGGGAAGCCAAATTGGTCATCGGAGGGGTCATTATCTCTGGTCCAGGGTTTTCCCGCTCTGAGTTCAGGTTCTGGAGCGCTCAGGCATTGGCTAGGAGCAGTGGGTGGTGAGGCATGGCTCCCAGATTGGGTTGACCAAGGCGAGGCCCTGAGGGGTTTCTCCTGGTTGCCACTAGAACGTGGGGGGCACGTCTGTGCGCCAGAGTTTGTCAGCCCTGTTTATCCTCGTTTTAAGTGGGAGATTTAACTCTCAAGCTTAATACCTTTTATCTGCTTGTGTGGCGTTATTCTAGTAAAGTGGTAGCAGATCTATGAAAGTGAAAGTGAACGTCGCTCAGTCGTGTCTGACTCTTTGAGATCGCACGGACTATATCTCATAGTTCATGGAATTCTCTGGGCCAGAATACTGAAGTGGTTAGCCTTTCCCTTCTCCACGGGATCTTCCCAACCCAGGGATCGAACCCAGGGCTTCCACCTTGCAGGCAGATTCTTTATCGACTGAGCTATGAGGGAAGGCCCAACCTAACAAAATGTTTTGCGCTTGAAGGACTTTTGGTGATTCATTAAGTCCTTGAGAAGGAAATGGCAACCCACTCCAGTACACTTGCCTGGAAAATTCCATGGCTAGAGGAGCCAGGCAGGCTACAGACCATGGGAGCTGTAGAGTCAGACACAACTGTGTGACTTTCACTTTCCTTTGAGTCCTTGAACTGGTTCATTTATTTCACAATCAGGCATCAAGTTCCCCCTGTGTGTAAGGGCAAATTAGACACTATAGCTCCTGCCCTCAAAACAGACAACACATACATCATACTGTTCTTGTCCTGGCCACATTTTCCCTCCTAGAATATGGTTGACTGGGACCCCAAAGATGAGCCCCTCTAAAGGGAAGCTTGAAAAATTGTAACTTTATACATTTTATATATTTAAGATTTAAAAAAATTCTCACATGTAAAGATTTGGAGTGTTTTTTCTCACTGAAACATCTTAGAGGTGAGAGTAATCTACCTGTTCTGAGTTTCATCAGCCTCAGCGGCCCTCCTCCAGCTTCTCCTTCTCTGGTAGGAATCAGTTTGGATGTGGATTTCATTTGCTGATAGGTTTGGTGTGACTTTGCAGTAACATTTACATCCCTTTTGTCGGGTCTTGTGCTGCCTGATTGAAACTCTGATCAGTTTGATTCATGTTAGCCTTTGCTCTGTGTATTCTGGCAGTGGAATTAATAATTTCTGAGGTCCCGAATTCCAAGACTGGCAGCACGATTGATGGACACTACCTGGAGTCATGCAGGAGGAGTATTGCTTTCCTGTGGGCCATTTCTCTAGGGACATATTTGTCAACAATAATGGAAATTTCTCTACCGGATTTATACACAAGCGATTCCTAGTGGTGCAGAAAGTAGCAAGTGTATAAATCTTGGAAAACCTTAGTGTATATCTCTACCTTGAATCCTTTAATATCCTTATACCTTCCAACTTACAATGGTATCACTTCTAGAGGGAAAATCTGAATTATGCTCTCAGAACCTCATAATGTTGATAAAGCAGGGCACATGGTTACCAATTTTAAATTTGGTAGTCAAGGTCTTAGAAACCTGGATTGCATTTGATACCAAAAGGAATTTATTTTTCTTCAGTATAGACTTCAAAGTCACCTATTCTAAACATTGTAGAACTGAGACCTCATTAAGGCCAAATTCTGTTGAAACTTCCACACACTGGACCAAGTCAAGACCCCAAGAAAAGTTTCTTCCTTTAAGCAGGTCCTACATAAATCATTTTAAGTGCAAATTTTAACCCTTGACAAATTGCTATCACCCTAAAGTCTATCTATGGATATATTTGCCACTGGTTAGAACCATAAGGAACTAAAGAGCCTCTTGATGAAAGTGAAAGTGGAGAGTGAAAAAGTTGGCTTAAAGCTCAACATTCAGAAAACTAAGATCACGGCATCTGGTCCCATCACTTCATGGGAAATAGATGGGGAGACAGTGGAAACAATGTCAGACTTTATTTTGGGGGGCTCCAAAATTACTGCAGATGGTGATTGCAGCCATGAAATTAAAAGATGCCTACTCCTTGAAAGGAAAGTTATGACCAACCTAGACAGCATATTCAAAAGCAGAGACATTACTTTGCCAACAAAGGTCCGTCTAGTCAAGGCTATGGTTTTTCCTGTGGTCATGTATGGATGTGAGAGTTGGACTGTGAAGAAAGCTGAGCTCTGAAGAATCGAAGCTTTTGAACTGTGGTGTTGGAGAAGACTCTTGCGAGTCCCTTGGACTGCAAGGAGATCCAACCAGTCCATTCTGAAGGAGATCAGTCCTGGGTGTTCTTTGGAAGGAATGATGCTAAAGCTGAAACGCCAATACTTTGGCCACCTCATTCAAAGAGTTGACTCACTGGAAAAGACTCTGATTTTGGGAGGGATTGGGGGCAGTAAAAGGAGATGACAGAGGATGAGATGGCTGGATGGCATCACCGACTCGATGGACATGAGTTTTAGTGACCTCTGGGAGTTGGTGATGGACAGGGAGGACTGGCATGCTGCAATTCATGGGGTCATAAAGAGTCAGACACAACTGAGTGACTGAACTGAACTGAGCTAGAACTGTAATGTGGTCAAATGAATTATTTTAAGGGGCATTTATCTACCCTGCCCTCATTATAGGACTTTTAGCTTACTAGACATTCCATTTATATTATGTGTGAGAGTTTTTTGTCAAAAAGGAAGTCTGAACCTTTGGGGCTTCCTTGTTCATTAGAAGCAGGTGGTTTTAGGTGATACTGATTCTCCATTAATCATAATTATATTTTATATTACTTTATGGGATCATATATGATAATTGACAGTTTTGTTCAACATTTGCTCAGGACAGGAGTTAGTTATATGCTCTGTATGGGCTCGATTATGGGTGTGTGTGTGTGTGTTCAGTCACTTCAGTCATGTCCAACTCTTTGTGACCCTCTGGACTATAGTCTGCCAGGCTCCCCTGTCCATGGGATTCTCCAGGCAAGAATACTCGAGTGGGTTGCCATGTCCTTCTCCAGGGGATTCACCAACCCGCATCTCTTATGTCTTTTGCATTGGCAGGTGTGTTCTTTATCACTAGCGCTACCCGAGAAGCCCCAATTATGGATGCCTGCCTCTAAATACAGATTCAGGATCACTAGGAATGTCTCTGATACATCTAATAACACTTTCAGACTTTCTTCTTTCAGACGTAAGTACAGTGTCTGCAATTTAAGTTGTCTCTTGGCCTGTGCTCTGTTTTGTTTTTTTTTACACCACTCCTCCATTTCCTAGGTGAGACCTCTAAACTTGAAGGAAAGTTCCAGCCAGTACAGCCCTGTGTTGGAAGGTGATGAGAAGTTATGGGACAGGCAATAAAAGGAGGTAAGTTTTCTCTGCATCCCACAGCCGGTACGCCAAATTATCTCCTATATGTCTGAGGAGTCCTGAGGCAGAAGAAGCATCCAGGATGGTGGCTCAACCTCTCCTTAGGAAGGACCAGAAGGTGTTAAGCCTGGAATTGACCATTTGGGCCAATCCAGCTCCTCATATATATGGAAGGTCTTAGAGGCAGGGGGCCTTTGGTGAGACCTAAGTCAGTTGTCAATTTCAAGCTCTGGACAATACTGGTTGTGTTCCCTCCGTGTCTGCAGCTAACCAAGGCTCTGTTTGCTCAGGTCCCACTCCCTACTCAGGCTCCTGTGAAGAAATTGGGCTCTGAGTTGTCAAGAATTATTCATTTGTAATCCACCCTCTCCATTTTCAATACTGCCTTGCCTCTCCCACTTACAGCTCTAAAGCCTGAAGGAAATCAACATTGTGAATTTAAGGACCTGTCTATGAACCCTCACTCCTCTGGATAGGACTCCAACCCAGCTGCTCCTCACACTGGAACATGAACCCACAATCCCTGACTTAAGAGGGGACTGAAATTCACAGTCTTTTCATTAAAACCACTCACCTGGTCCCAGGACTTACTAAAGCTCAGATCTGTTTGTGCTGATGCAAAAAGAATTCAGCATGAGGCGAAGTGACAGGCAAAGAGTGATTTTATTAGCAATGTGAGAGGTACCAGGGGATTAACAGGGGATGCAGCCCCAGGAACAAAGAAGTCTACATTTTTATAATCAAAGAGAAAGTGGGGAGGGAAGAATACCTTCTTTCTGTCTTGGGTAGGTATCAGGGCTTACATCATTAGCTCCTCCTTTAACTCTAGATGGTCTCACCGGGACTGTAGTAGTGCTATTTAAGTCATATGTGTATTAGCACAAGGTGATAGCATATACTAAAATACTGTAATTCATCTCAGTTTTTAGTATAACGTCTCCTTTCCTCCTAGTTTTGTCACCTTTCCAGATATTTCTGTCTTGACTACATGCAGAAATGCAGTTTTTTCAGGGTCTGTTAGCTTCCAGATCTCCCAAGGCCAAATGCAGGTCTTGTACCCATTTTCTGTGGTGGCCTAAGTAAGTCTGCTTGATTGTTATTTAGCCGCTCAGTCTTGTCCGACTCTTTTGCAACCCCATGGACTGTAGCCCGCCAGGCTCCTCTGTCCATGAAATTTCCCAGGCAAGACTACTGAAGTGGGTTGCCATTTCCTTCTCCAGGCGATCTTCCTGACCCAAGGATCCAACCGGCATCTCCTGCATTGGCAGGCGGGTTCTTTACCACTGAGCCACCAGGGAAGCCCAAGAAACTCTGCTTAGTTTCAAAATGTTCTGATTGTTGCTTAGGTGCCAGATGTTCTGGACAGTTTCTGGTTGGTGCCTAGCTTATGGTGATGTCCTAAAGTTTCTCTCTGTCTACCTCTCGGGGGACTCTTGGCTATGTCACTATCTTATTCTTCCCCTAGCACTTACTTCCCTCAGGTCCTACTTGTTCACTGATTACTGATATTTCTAGGTGAGGGATAACAAATATTTGTTAGGTGGCTGTTGAAATCTACAGTTTGACAAGTATAACTTAAAATGATGGTGACTGTGGAGGTATCACATGGATCTTAAAGTGAATTTGGATGCGGATCTCGGCAGCCATGACTGACGGATGTCAGGTCCCCGAGGATGTCTTGGCAGAGGAAGATGACGTGGAAGGGAGCTGCTGGCCTCTGAAAAGAGGGGGAAAAAGCAGCCAGTACCAAACACTGGCTTCTTTTCTAGGGGAAATTGAAATGGGTAAGGAAAGAACCAGGACCCTAAACACAAAGAAATGTCTACTAGGGCGTGGAAACATGGAACACCCTCCCCAGCCCTCTTTATTTTGCCCTTGCCTTCCACTGGCATACATCAGTGGAGCCTCACTAGGAGGTATTTTTGTCCTTGAGCAGAACGTTGCCCAAATAATGGAGTCACTCTGCTCTATATGATTTTTGTTTTTGAAAGAAACTACAGCTCTTTATTTTCCTAAAATAAAAATTAGAAAGAAGTCTTTTCCCAGAATTCTAAATTTCCGCCTCTATTTTTTTTCCCTCTCCTTTTTCAGTACTATTTTGCCATAGGGAATAATTTTTTTTATTTTAAACAGAGACCATTCTGTAGAGTAGTATAAATGAACAAATGCATTTGTAACAATGCAATCTGTTTTTTTCTAGTATTACTTAATATGACTGATAAAATTAAATGAATATAGCACAAAGAATATGGTTAATATTATTGTAATCACTTTGTATGAAGGCAGGTGGTTACTAGATTTGTCACAGTCATCATTTTGTAATGTATTTAAATGTTGTACACCCTAACCCAATCCAATACTGCAAGTCAATTACACATCAATTAAAAAATAAATTAAAAGACAAAATTAGTTGAAAACCAAAATACATACATACATACATACACACATACACACAGTTAACTTCTAAACAACACAGGGTTTGGGAGCGCCAACTTCAACACATCTGAAAATCCACCTAACTGTACAGTTGGCCTCCCACATAGGTGGTTCCATATTCAAAGATTTAACCAATCAATCGATCATCTTGTAGTATTGTAGCACATATTTATCAACAAAAAAAATCTGTGGATCCCCACAGTTCAACCCATGTTGTTTAAACATCAGTTGTACTTGCAAATTTTTAAAACTCCCCTCCTTTGTATTTAGCTTTAATACTGTCCCTGATCATATTATCTGTGTCCTTTTCTGATCATCTTTTTCACTGACATCTTCATGTTGGGAATAGTGATGGTGAATGTGACAGTATAAACAACACTGAATATTTATAAATCATTTTATATTTTAATAAGTTTTTTTCATGGACCACCAGTTTTTGAAATATTTATCAAACTGTCATCACAGATATATGGATACATAAATGTTGGAGTTTATTCATTTTCTTTTTTCAAAATTTTTTCTCTAACAAAAAGTTCACTGACATCTTCATGTTGGGAATAGTGATGGTGAATGTGACAGTATAAACAACACTGAATATTTATAAATCATTTTATATTTTAATAAGTTTTTTTCATGGACCACCAGTTTTTGAAATATTTATCAAACTGTCATCACAGATATATGGATACATAAATGTTGGAGTTTATTCATTTTCTTTTTTCAAAATTTTTTCTCTAACAAAAAGTGACTCTTGTTTATATCATCACTTTTTATCTTTCCTGCAACTTAGAGGTATTTACTTTTACCAAGAAATATTATGAGGTTTGAAGAGGAGTTTTCACTTATCTGAAGTCATGTGGATAATCTTATGAATAGAAGGGTGAAACTACACTTTTCATACGCATTATTTCTTTTTTACCCTGACAACATCCTTATGAAGATGTGATTGTTTTAAAGTCAGTTTTATTACAAAACATGTTTGTAATCAGACTTGAGTTACCTTCATTCTTTAACTCCTTCACTGTTTTGTAGTCATTCTTACTTTTAAAAATTGTCCTTGATGATTCCTCATTTTAAAATAATGGAAAGAATTTATACTTTGGAAATCAATTTGAGTTCTATAGTCTAAACTTCACATTACAGAAACAGCCTTTGATCTTAGTGTCTATCACCAAAGCTTAGACCAGGCTCACCATCTATTTTTGTAAATCAAATTTTATTGGAACACAGTTACACTCATTCCTTTCCTGTTGTTTATGCTTGCTCTCTTGCTACAAGACGAAGTTGAATACTTGCACCCCAGGTTCTGTGGCTCATTGAGCCTTACTTACCATCTGGCCCTTTACAGAAAGACTTTGCAGACCCCTGGCTTAGAGCTATGCTAGGGCCAATCAGAACCTGGTTTGTAACTTGGTTATTAATAATGTATTTATCCTCTATACCTACACAGTCCTACACTCATCCTTAGTATAAGATACACACGTTCATCCATTGTTCAGTTTTACTTTTTTCCTTCTTTACTCAGGAAGGTGAAAGTTATTTTCAGAAGATGTTTATATAGCTACTTTTTATAAATAAAAATTGTTGAACAATATTTATAACAAAAATAATATGGAGAATTTATTTCTTCCTCAGAGAGGCAAGTTTTAACTTCTTGGTTCTAGGCCAGAACTTACAGAGACTTCAGTGGAGTTGAATTTCTGATGTGTATGACTGTGAATAGAGAAGATTCTCTGAGGAAGGGAGATTATAAAATTTTATGAATATTTTTCCCACCACTGTTGAGGTTTTATCTCACAATAAGTCGCTTTTCTGTTGTTTATCACAAGCTGCTGAATATGAATGAAAAAGGAGTCTTGGGAGCTGCTGGTCTTTCCTTCATGTCATTATCAGTTCTTCTGCCCCTGGTGCTCCTGTGTTCTCTCCAACACTGCAATCCATGCTGAGGTCTAGTTGTGCTGAACTCTAATCGAGACACTTTGTGAACACTGCAGTACTTACCCCTGACAACACTTGGGATTTATTTGCTTTATATATAATATATGTAATTTATATTTAATATATAAAAATGTGTATATATATATATATGTGTGTATGTATATATATATATAGACAGAGAGTTTTATTCATTTATTTATTTAGGTTATAGGTAAGAAAAGAAAAGTTCCTCAAAAGTTACAGAGCTGGTGGATGACAAAGCCACAATGCACAGGAAGAATGGGTGTTCGACGCATTACACAGCCTGTAATCTTCTACCCATGTGCAAGACTACTAGAGATGATGCCTCAAAGAAAGGTCAGTGGTCACACCAAACTCATATGTCATTTTAGCAGTTTAGGTCTTACTTTTGTTCATTATGATCAGTGAGATATCTTATGTACTTATTAAAATTTTTTTTAAATTCTCTCCTTAAAAATTTTTTATTTTTAATTTTAAAGTATATAATGTGATGATTTAATGTATATACATACTGTGAAATGATACCACAGTGAAGTTAATCAAAATACATCCATCACCTCACATAATTACCATTTTTGTGTGTATGTGGTAAGAACACTTTAAATCCACTCTCAGTGACTAAACAACACAGTATTATTAACTCTAATCACATGCTATTCATTAGATTCCCAGAACTTATTCATCTTATACTTAATAAATATCTCTCCCCATAAACATATCCCCTTAACTCCTGGAAACTACTGTTCTACTCTCTGATTAAATGAGTCTGACTTTTCAAATTTCACATATGAGTGAGATCATGCAAGATTTGTCCTTCTGTGTCTGGCTTGATTCACTTAGCCTAGTCATCTGGCTTCATCTATGACAGAGGAAATGAATAGGCATTTTTACAAAGAAGACATGAATGGCCAACAAGTATATGAAAAAGTTCTTAACCTCAATAATCATCAGGGAAATAAAAGTCATCAGGATATATATAGTGAGAGATCACCTCATACCTCTTAGGATGTCTATCGTCAAAAAAAAATAATAGATAACAAATGTTGGCGAAGATGTGGAGAAAAGGGAATTGTGTATTGTTGGAAGCAATGTAAATTGGTTCAGCCATTATGGAAAATATATCATGGAGATTCTGCAAAAAGTTAAAAATAGAACTACCATATGATCCAGAATTCCACTTCTGGATATATATCCAAAACAAGTGAAATCAGGATCTCTAAGAGATATGTGCATTCCAATGTGTATTTCAACACTACTCACAGGAACCAAGATGGCTAAGGTGCCCTGGGAAAAGTTTCTTAGAAATCAACTAGTGCAATCTTCTACACATCAAAAGGAAAGAAATGAGACACAAAAAAGCTCATACCATGTAGCTTCTTACATAAGAAATTCAATAATAGGTGGAAGGAATCTTTGGTGATAGAAATCAGAATCCTTGTTGTCTCTAGGGAAAGAAAGTTTAACTGGAAAGAATTTTGAGGAGTGATGGAGAAATTCTATATCTTGATTGACTATCTAGGTAAATACATTCAACAAAATATTTGTCTTTATGTACCTTATACTTTTATTTTTAAAAATGTTTTAAAAATTATGAAAGAAAAAAGATTAATAAGGAATTGGAGTCAATGAGTAGCAATGACTGTTGAAGTCTTGTTGAGATGGAGAATAAGAAAAGTAGAAAGTTACTGGATCATGACATGGGGCTTACTGAGGAATTTTTTAAATGTTTACAAATAGAGCAGCATATTTGTATGCTGATTGCTGTGCTCCCAGTAGAGGGGGGAAATCGATAATGCGATTTATCGAGATCAGCTAGAATGATGTCCTTGAGTGCATGAGAGAGAAAAAGATCTAATGCCCAAAGAGAAATTTGGATTTAGACAGAAACACAATTCATCCTAAGCAAGAAAGGAGAAGGCAAGGAATATAATAAAGAGTGAAAGAGAGTGGTGTGGGGCACAGGGTGCTAGTTTTGGAGTCAATACTCTAGCACTTACTAAATGGACAAAGTGATTATTGCCCTACTTTCATCACAAGAATGTAGTAGGTATTTAATAAGACTAAGTTTGTGATGTAATAGTGCCTATATAAATAGTAAAGCTTGCTACAAATGTTATAATGAATAGTGAGATTTACAGTGGAGTAGACAGGCTTATCAAGTCATATGTCTCATTTCTTTCCCTTCTATATGTTTTTGGGATTCATCCAAATATTTGCATGTATCAGTAGTATGTGACTTTTTTTTATAGCTCAGTAGTATTCACAATGTTTTAAATCCATTCTCCTAGTGATGGATAGTCTTTCCAGGTTTTCATTATTATGATAAACTTTTTATGAATATTTACATACAAATCTTTTTGTGGACAAATGTTTTCATTTCTCCTGGAAATACTTACCTAAGAGTGGAAGTGGCTGATCATAGAATAAATACCTGTTTAACTTATCAGAAACTGTGAAACCATTATCCAAAGTGGTGTAACATTTTTTTGCATACATTCCCAGTTAATCTACATTTTTAAAAAATGGTGTCGTGTGGGCATATGATGATATTTAATTGTCATTTTAATCTTAATTTCCCTGATGCCTAATGATACTGAGCATCTTCTCATGTGCTTACTGGCCATTTGTAGGTCTTCTTTTGTGAAATATCTGTTCAATCTTTTGTTGATTTATTAAAAAGTGAATTGCATTATTATTGAATAATAATGTGCTATTTTTTGAATGCTACATGAAAAATTAACATAACTTATTTATTGGCTTAAACAACATATGTTCAGCATCTCACAGTTTCTGTGGATCAGGAGGCCATGTCTGGGTTAACTGTGTCTTCTGCCTAGGACAGGACTGCAGTCCAGGTGATGGCAGGGGCTAGTTTCTCATCTAGAGCTTAGTGTCCAGGCTCCTTCTGACTACTGGCAGAATTCAGTTCTTTGTGGTTATAGGATTGTGATCCTCAGCTCCTAGGGGTTTCCTCTGTCTACAGGTGAATCACAACATGACAGCTTCCTTCTTCAAGGCCTGTGGGAAAGGGTCTCTTTTGTTTTGAGTCTCTTTTGAAAAACTCACCACAAAGATAGTTTCCTTATTGATTAAAGTCCACCAATTAATTGACTTTAATTATATCTGCAAAATCCTTTCACCTTTGCCATATATTGTAACCTAGTTACAACAGTGACATTGATCATATTTATAAACCTTGCTCACATGTGAGGGGAGGGGATTATAGTAGGCGTATACATTGGGGAGGGGCATTCCCAGGTGTCTCAGACAGTATTCTTACCTGGAGAATTCCATGGACAAAGGAGCCTGGTGGGTTACAGCTCATGAGGTTACAAAGAGTCAGATACAACTAAGCAACTAACACTTTCACTTCACATATATTGGGGGTGGAAATACTAGGGAACATATTAGAATTTTACCACATAAGAGTTTTTTTAAATATATATCTTAGATATACCTTTTGCAGATATATGTATGAATTGCAATTATTTCCTTCAAAGGTTATTCAATTATTTAACTTCAAAAGTTAGTGTTTATATAGTCTTCCACTATGATCATCTCTGCAAAATATATTTACTGACTATTAACTCCCTGGTTCAGTATGAAACTTACATTGACCAATATGAAATTGACAAGCAGAGAAATGAAAAGTTTATTTATGTCTCCTTGTCATCCACAGGGAAGATAATGAAGCTTCAGTTCCCTTCAGTTGTGGCATAAAGGGGATAATCAGAGTGTTGGATAAGGTTGCAAATTTTTCACTGTGACATTTAGGGCCTGGATAACCTCATTATTTCCACCAATATACCCAAGAAGGGGTGGAAAGATAAGAGAAAGTAAAAAAGTCACCTTTCGTAATTTCAATTCACAGGCTAACAAATTCACTTTAATAGAAACAAACCTAGAGATATTCCATATAAGGTTAACAGTCTATCATTTTTATAGCAGTGGGATGTAGTTTTCAGTCTCAGTCCCTTATATCATTGAGTTTATATTACAGAAAATTGCCTGCTGGCCCTGAATCAGCTAGATTACTTAAATGATTTGATTAGCAGGAGGAGGAATCCTGAACTCAGTGCAGTATGACTTAAACTGTAATGCAATAACCTGGAGTAGGTGATCCTAGTACTCTTGGAGATCTATGGCTCCACATTACCAAAGGGATTAGGTACAGGAGCCCAGTCCATTATCAAATGATGATCAATGTCTGGAGATATAACCTCCACTGACCTTGGCATGGGAGTAGGGGCAGAGTTTACTGCAGAGTCCCCCTGGCTCCCCTGCTGAGCTCCCCTGTGGAGCTCAATGCAGTCTTTGCCCATGTACTTATGTTCAGTTCAATTCAGTCCCTCAGTTGTGTCTGACTCTTTGAAACCCCATGGACGGCACACCAGGTTTCCGTGTCCCTCACCAACTCCCAAAGCTTGCTTACACTCATGTCCATTGAGTTAATGATGCCATCCAGCCATCTCATCCTCTGTCATCCCTTTCTCCTCCCATCTTCAGTCTTTCTCAGCATTAAGGTCTTTTCCAATGAGTCAGTTCTTTTTATATCAGGTGGCCAAGATTGTAGTTTCAGCTTCAGCATCAGTCCTTCCAATGAATATTCAAGACTGATTCCCTTTAGTATTGACTGGCTTGATCTCCTTGCAGTCCAACGGACTCTCAAGAGTCTTCTCTAACACCACAGTTCAAAAGCATCAATTCGTCAGCACTCAGCTTTCTTTATAGTCTAACTCTCACATCCATACATGACTACTGGAAAAACCGTAACTTTGACTAGACGGACCTTTTTTGGCAAAGTAATGTCTCTGCTTTTTAATAGGCTGTCTAGGTTGATCATAGCTTTTCTTCCAAAGAGCAAGTGTCTTTTCATTTCATGGCTGCAATCACCATCTGCAATGATTTTGGATCCCAAGAAAAGAAAGTCTGTCAGTGTTTCCATTGTTTCCCCATCTATTTGCCATGAAGTGATGGGACCAGATGCCATGATCTTCGTTGTTTGAATGTTGAGTTTTAAGCCAACTTTTTCACTCTCCTCTGTTCACTTTCATCAAGAGTCTCTTTAGTTCTTCTTCACTTTCTGCCATAAGGGTAGTGTCATCTGCGTATCTGAGGTTATTGATATTTCTCCTGGCAATCTTGATTCCAGCTTGTGCTTGATGGCATCATGGACTCGATGGACATGAGTCTGAGTGAACTCCGGGAGATGGTGATGGACAGGGAGGCCTGGCGTGCTGCGATTCATGGGGTCGCAAAGAGTTAGACACGACTGAGCGACTGAACTGAACTGAAGATAAGATGATAGAGTGAAAATCTTTTATGTATCTTGTGGATGGATAAGCAAGGCAAGGGCAAAGAAGTGATGGAGTGGGTAGTCATTCCCTTCTCCAGAGGATCTTTCCCACATGGGGTTCAAATCTGGGTCTCCTGAATTGCAGGCATATACTTAACCATCTGAGCCACCAGGGATGATCTGAACAGATCTACATATATGTGTAAATTCTAACTGCCTTTCAAAACTTGAGAAAGTTCTTTTTTTGAAAGTTCTATACTTCATTTTCTATATTAAATAGCTTTATCTCATTTCATAGATGTGTTTTTCAGCTCAGATTGAGAATCTGAGTATGCATCAGGGTTTTTGCAATACTTTTAGAGATTAAAAATCCAAAAGAAAAATATATTTTTCAGTACCAACCATACACTACTTCAATTCACATTATTCTGGGCTCTTAACCCATCCAACAAGGAAATAAAACAAAATTTCAAAGACAATAAAGAAATAAAATTTAGTAAAATTATCATTGAACTTCCCAGGTGGCTCAGTGGTAAAGAATCTGCCTGTAATGCAGGAGACATGGGTTTGGAATGTCCCCTAAAGAATGGAATGGCAACCCACTCTAGTATTATTGCCTAGGAAATCCTGTGGAGAGATGCTTGGTGGGCTATAGTTCATGGGGTTTCAAAAAAGTAGGACGTGACTTAGCAGCTAAGCAACAACAAAATTGTCACTATTCACAACTGATATCATAGTGTACATAGAAAAAGCCTAAGAAAATACTAAGAATAAGTAACTGAAGTAGAAAAATGGAAAGGAATCCAATATCCTTACAAACCAAATTACAAACAAGAAACCCGAGGGAATAAAATGTAGATGGGCAAAACTCAGACAGTGAGAAATGGACTGTATTGCAGAGAGGCATTATAGAAGACATAAATAAATAAAAAAACATATTATGATCATAGGTTGGATAAGTTGGAATTTTAAGGAAGTGAGTTCTCAAAAAACTTATCTATTGAATCAGTGCAATCTCTATCTAAATACCAGATGACTATTAATCCTTTGTATAAATTAAACAAGCTGATTATAAAATATATGTGAAAATTCAAAGCCCCAAAATAAGTAGAACAATTTTTGGAAAATAGCAAATGAACTATCTGCTTTTGTGACATCCTGTAGGGCTATAATAATCAAGAGAATGTAATACTGACTTGAGAATAAAGAAATAGAAGAGATATGGACAGATGGTCACACGTGGGTGTCCAGATAACTGACATGTGTATGGTCAACCGATTTTAAAGGCACCAAGAGGCTTTTTAGTTCCTCTTCACTTTCTGCCATAAGGGTGGTGTCATCTGCATATCTGAGGTTATTGATATTTCTCCCAGAAATCTTGACTCCAGCTTGTGTTTCTTCCAGTCCAGCGTTTCTCATGATGTACTCGGCATATAAGTTAAATAAGCAGGGTGACAATATACAGCCTTAACGTACCCCTTTTCCTATTTGGAACCAGTCTGGTGTTCCATGTCCAGTTCTAACTGCTGCTTCCTGACCTGCATAGAGATTTCTCAACAGGCAGGTCAGGTGGTCTCATCTCTCTCATAATCTTCCACAGCTTATTGTGATACACACAGTCAAAGGCTTTGGCATAGTCAATAAAGCAGAAATAGATGTTTTTCTGGAACTCTCTTGTTTTTTCCATGATCCAGTGTATACAGCCTTGAAGTATTCCTTTCCTAATTTGGAACCAGTCTGTTGTTCCATGTCCAGTTCTAACTGCTGCATTTTGACATGCATACAAATTTCTCAGGAGGCAGGTAAGGTTTTCTGGTATTCCCTTCTCTTGAGGAATTTTCCAGTTTATTGTGATCCACACAGTCAAAGATTTTAGTTTAGTCGGTGAAGCTAAAGTAGATGTTTTTCTGGAATTCTTTTGCTTTTCTTATGATCCAAAAAGTGTTGGCAATTTGATGTCTGGTTCCTCTGCCTTTTCTAAATCCAGCTTGAACATCTGCAAGTTCTCTGTTCATGTACTGTTCAAACCTCGCTTGGAGAATTTTGAGCATTACTTTGCTAGCATGTGAGATGAGTGCAGTTGTGCAGTAATCTGAACATTCTTTGGCATTGCCTTTCTCTGGAACTGGAATAAAAACACTTTTTTAATCCAGCTTGAACATCTGCAAGTTCTCTGTTCATGTACTGTTCAAACCTCGCTTGGAGAATTTTGAGCATTACTTTGCTAGCATGTGAGATGAGTGCAGTTGTGCAGTAATCTGAACATTCTTTGGCATTGCCTTTCTCTGGAACTGGAATAAAAACACCTTTTTCAGTCCTGTGGCCACTGTTGACCAAAATTTGCTGGCATATTGAGTGCAGCACTTTCACAGCATCATCTTTTAGGATTTGAAATAGCTCAACTGGAAGTCTATCATCTCCACTAACTTTGTTTGTAGTGTTGCTTCCTAAGGCCCACTTGACTTCACACTCCAGGATATCTGGCTCTAGGTGAGTGATCAAACCATCATGGTTATCTGGGTCATTAAGATCTCTTTTGCATAGTTCTTCTGTGTATTCTTGCCACCTCTTCTTAATATCTTCTGCCTCTGTTAGGTCCATACCATTTCTGTCCACTATTGTGCCCTTTTTCACATGAAATATTCCCTTGGTATGTCTAATTTTCTTGACGAAATCTCTAGTCATTCCC
This sequence comes from Oreotragus oreotragus, assembly GCA_006410675.1. Lineage (NCBI taxonomy): Eukaryota > Metazoa > Chordata > Mammalia > Artiodactyla > Bovidae > Oreotragus > Oreotragus oreotragus. The sequence goes on from SJYX01006962.1 coordinate 270,889, forward strand.
ATTTTATTGTTTTTCTCTATTTCTTTGCATTGAACACTTAAGAATGCTTTCTTATCTCTCCTTGCTATTTTTTGGAATTTTGCATTCAGATGGATATATCTTTTCTTTTCTCCTTTGCCTTTAGCTTCTCTTCTTTTCTCAGCTATTTGTAAGGCCTCCTCAGACAATCACTTTGCTTTTTTGCATTTCTTTTTCTTGGGGATGGTTTTGATCACCACTCACTTCAGTTCAGTTCAATCGCTCAGTCGTGTCCGACTCTTTGCGACCCCATGAATCACAGCACGCTAAAAACCTGTCTATAGTTCTTCAGGCTCTCTGTCTATCAGATCTAATCCTTTGAATCTATTTGTCACTTCTACTGTATAATCATAGGGGATTTGATTTAGGTCATACCTAAATGGTCTAGTGGTTTTCCCTCTTTTCTTCAATTTAAGCCTGAATTTGGCAATAAGGAGTTCACGATCTGAGCCACAGTCAGCTCCTGGTCTTGTTTTTGGTGACTGTATAGAGCTTCAACATCTTTGCCTGCAAAGAATATAATCAATCTGATTTTGGTATTGGCCATCTGGTGATGTCCATGTGTAGAGTCTTCTCTTGTGTTGTTGGAAGAGGGTGTTTGCTATGACCAGTGTGTTCTCTTGGTAAAACTCTGTTAGCCTTTGCCCTTCTTTGTTTTGTACTCCAAAGCCAAACTTGCTGTTACCCCAGGTATCCGTTGACTTCCTACTTTTGCGTTCTAGTCCCCTAAAATGAAAAGGATATCTTTTATTGGTGTTAGTTCTAGAAGGTCTTGCAGGTTATTATAGAACCATTCAGCTTCTTAGGCATTAGTGGTTGGGGCATAGACTTGGATTACTGTGATATTGCATGGTTTGCCTTGGAAATGAACAAAATTATTCTGTCGTTTTTGAGGTTGCACCCAAGTACTTCATTTTGGACCCTCCTGTTGACTCTGAGGGCTACTCCATTTCTTCTAAAGGATTCTTGCCCACAGCAGTAGATATAGTGGTTATCTGAGTTAGATTCACCCATTCCAGTCCATTTTAGTTCATTGATTTCTAAAATGTTGATGTTCACTCTTGCCATCTCCTGTTTGACCACTTCTAATTTACCTTGATTCATGGACCTAACATTCCAGGTTCCTATCTGCAATTATAGTGGCCTCCTTTAATGCCTAGAGAGAGTAGATGACAGGACAAGACACTTCATAGGCCCATGTTAGATATAGGATTGGAGGTATCAACTTCCTTTTAAGAATTCCAAAAATTTTATTCTCCTATGCACTTCTCTACTCTTTCAAATTTTCAAAGTAATTTTACAAAGGTCTGTCTAGTCAAGGCTATGGTTTTTCCAGTGGTCATGTGTGGATGTGAGAGTTGGACTGTGAAGAAAGCTGAGCACCGAAGAATCGATGCTTTTGAATTGTGGTGTTAGAGAAGACTCTTGAGAGTCCCTTGGACTGCAAGGAGATCCAACCAGTCCATTCTGAAGGAGCTCAACCCTGGGATTTCTTTGGAAGGACTGATGCTAAAGCTGAAACTCCAGTACTTTGGCCACCTCATGCAAAGAGTTGACTCATTGGAAAAGACTCTGATGCTGGGAGGGATTGGAGGCAGGAGGAGAAGGGGACGACCGAGGATGAGATGGCTGGATGGCATCACTGACTCGATGGATGTAAGTTTGAGTGAACTCCAGGAGTTGGTGATGGGCAGGGAGGCCTGGCGTGCTGCAATTCATGGGGTCGCAAAGAGTCAGACATGACTGAGTGACTGAACTGAACTGCATGTTGCATTTTGGCATTCACCACAGCTTTGGTCTCAGTGGGTTCTAATGGACGTGGAACAGAAGTACTAGGGTATACTGAAATCAGAAGACTTGTATTTAGAGCCCTTGGAGCAAAAAAAGAAAAATTTAAACACATGGTTGAGTATGGCTCTCAAAATGGACTTTACTAACATTTTGCAAAAATCTGTATCTAACAATTTAAGATTTGGTTGTAGTTATCTGAAAGATAAAATTTTGCCACCTTCCTCCCCACCTCCCTCCCTGCTCTCTATATGATAAGCATGACCAGCGCTGCTGCAGAAGCGGATCTGTCCCTTTTCCTTAAAGAAAAGATTTTTTGGCAAAGAGAAAATCTTATCATACCACTGCAGAGGCCTGCTTGAATCCTAACACCAGCCAATTCTGATCCTCATTTTTTTTATCATTTTATCATTTAACATTTTATTGCCTTTACTGGGTCAGTCTGCCCTTGGTTCTTCCGGGATGCAGAACAGTGTCAAACTGATACACCAGTCCTTTCACTCCCTTACTAGTCCCCTGTGTGTGGTTTGCTTGTTTCTCTGAACCTCGTTTCCACATCTGCAAAATACAAAAAAATAGTGTCTTACTGGGAAGATTCTCGTGAGTATAATAAGATGACGGAGGTGACGGAGGTGATAACTTTGCCCGTGATAGACCTTTAACAAATAGCTATTCTTAGTAGCTCTTATTGTCTCTACCTAATCTTTGGGGTAACTGTGTCATGGAAACACCCTCTATAAAGTAGGTAAAACAGGTTGATAAGTAATGAAGGGTTAGAAGTTGGTGAATAAGCACAGTGTTTGGAGTTTGGAAAATCTCAGTCTTCATCTACAATGAGCTTGAAGAGGGAATGGGTTAGATTTTCAAAGGCAAAGAAGGTCAAACTGCTTCTTCTCAATTTTTTGTTTTCACCCCTAGCCCAGGCAATGGGCTGGCCTTAAATGGTATAAGTAGGGATCTTTCTAAATCCTCCATAATACCAGAGAATATTTATACACTCAAGGAGAAGTAATGTATGGTAGAGTCAAGATCTGAACTCAGAGATAAGCCTTACCAGTCAGGTGTTCTTTACTTTCCACCATAGTTGCCTGTATAAATAAAAGTGGAAGGTGGGAGGTGATCACTTTCTGTCTTTTTGATCATTAGGGTATTAAAAAAGCCAAGGAACAGAACCCAAAGTCCCATCATTAGTTCATGAACATTCTAGAGTTGGCAATGAATATATGTATGCACATATAGACATATGTGCATACACATGTGTGTTTCATATGCATCTATATATCCATTGCATATATATATATATCCCTTGCATAACCACATATATGCAGAACATACATATATGTGAATAGATGTGTCTGTGAATATATATATTCATATATATATATATATACACAGAACCACACGGAGGCTACTACTTTTGTAAATTCGATTCATAGTGATATTAATTTTAAGTTTATATTTCCTTATTCCTCAAAGCAAATTCTTACTAAAGACATGATAGTTACATTTTAGGGAGTAAGAACATTCAATAGAAGAAGTTTTAAACTTATATGTATTTTCATTCATGATAAGGAATTATAATCAATTAAAAAATGAGGAAACAGCAAATGAAAAATGAATCACTTTGAATTTCATTGATGTAACACAATGACCACTAACATTTTGATTTCATTTATCCTAGTCTCCTTCCTTAAGAAATTTTCTCTTCAACAATCTTTTCTTTACACTTCTCTGTTAAAGTGTGTTAAATCAATAAAATATCTCAATAATCTAACTGACAGAATTAACCATTAGTTCTTCCCCCAGGAGATTTTAAAGTCCGTTAAAGCAGGAATCATGTCTTATTCAACTTTCTATTCCTGATTTTTCTCTTTTGCCCAAGGCCTACCATAGTGCCTTGTACCCAGCAAGTATGCAATGAGTGTTGCTGAATCATTTTTTGCATGAAAATTGTAGGAGACCTAAGAGGCCCTGGGAATAAAGATTCAAGTGTCAGATGGTTTTAACTTGAAGACATAGAAATAAAACACACTATTCCCAGGAGACCAGTCAGATTCAAATATGCACTCAACATTAGGATTTCCGTTTTCTCTCAGGTAAGAGTATGGCAATGGGCTGGCCTTAAATGGTATAAGTAGGGATCTTTCTAAATCCTCCATAATACCAGAGAATATTTATACACTCAAGGAGAAGTAATGTATGGTAGAGTCAAGATCTGAACTCAGAGATAAGCCTTACCAGTCAGGTGTTCTTTACTTTCCACCATAGTTGCCTGTATAAATAAAAGTGGAAGGTGGGAGGTGATCACTTTCTGTCTTTTTGATCATTAGGGTATTAAAAAAGCCAAGGAACAGAACCCAAAGTCCCATCATTAGTTCATGAACATTCTAGAGTTGGCAATGAATATATGTATGCACATATAGACATATGTGCATACACATGTGTGTTTCATATGCATCTATATATCCATTGCATATATATATATATCCCTTGCATAACCACATATATGCAGAACATACATATATGTGAATAGATGTGTCTGTGAATATATATATTCATATATATATATATATACACAGAACCACACGGAGGCTACTACTTTTGTAAATTCGATTCATAGTGATATTAATTTTAAGTTTATATTTCCTTATTCCTCAAAGCAAATTCTTACTAAAGACATGATAGTTACATTTTAGGGAGTAAGAACATTCAATAGAAGAAGTTTTAAACTTATATGTATTTTCATTCATGATAAGGAATTATAATCAATTAAAAAATGAGGAAACAGCAAATGAAAAATGAATCACTTTGAATTTCATTGATGTAACACAATGACCACTAACATTTTGATTTCATTTATCCTAGTCTCCTTCCTTAAGAAATTTTCTCTTCAACAATCTTTTCTTTACACTTCTCTGTTAAAGTGTGTTAAATCAATAAAATATCTCAATAATCTAACTGACAGAATTAACCATTAGTTCTTCCCCCAGGAGATTTTAAAGTCCGTTAAAGCAGGAATCATGTCTTATTCAACTTTCTATTTCTGATTTTTCTCTTTTGCCCAAGGCCTACCATAGTGCCTTGTACCCAGCAAGTATGCAATGAGTGTTGCTGAATCATTTTTTGCATGAAAATTGTAGGAGACCTAAGAGGCCCTGGGAATAAAGATTCAAGTGTCAGATGGTTTTAACTTGAAGACATAGAAATAAAACACACTATTCCCAGGAGACCAGTCAGATTCAAATATGCACTCAACATTAGGATTTCCGTTTTCTCTCAGGTAAGAGTATTCCAATTTATTGAGCTCATTCACAACTTGAGCAGATTCCTGTCCTTCAAATCAGATTGGCTTACAGCAATACACTTATACAAGAGGAACATGCAAGGTAGGTTTTTATTAACAAACACACCTGCTAGTCTACAAAGGAAGTGGAGGAACTGCTTTTTGCATGATAAAGAAGATTCACTAAGTGAGGGACTGCAGTTAATCTCTGAGCTTGCCCTGTTGTTCTGGAGTGCTCTTTTCAAAAATAAAATGTGAAAGTCTTAACTTCACTGGAGTTTTTCATAGCAACCTTATTTAACCTTCAAAAGGAGTTCCAAGTGTGAATGAAGTGTGTTTGTGTCTCTGTGTGACTGTGTGTGTGTATGACAAGCTGTCCTACTTTTGTCTGAAATTTTGAACTTTAAAATATTATAATAATCATAATGCAAAATAACACAAAGTTTTCATAGAATGTTGGTATCTTGAGTTCTGATATTTCATGAATTCCTCCCTCCATTCATTAAATCTGTTAGCAGTGGTCTCTTAGCCCGTAATTGAAAGGTTTCAGTGTTGGGGAATTTACTACCTCCCACTCCTCTCCCCCACCAAAAAAAAAAAAAATACATATCTGAATGTGGAAATTTCTGAAGACCTTCTCACTGTACTTTCTACTCATTGACATTACTTCTAAGGGAGAAAGTTAATGAGTTCTGATTGCTCATTAAAGTCCACTTGAAGTGGGACCTGTTTCCTACATTTCCAGAACCACCTTTCCCCCGCCTCATTCTGGCCCAGAAGTCTTAGATACTGGAACTCAGTGAGAGAGTGGCAGATAGACACACATTTGGAAATTGTCAGAGGTAGAGAAAACAGATTTTGCATGGAAGAATGGTAGAAGTAATTTAAAACCCTCTGAAATGGTGTAATAGAAGAGAACGGGGTAAGATGAACGGGGCTGCGTGTACTCAGGATGTGGGGAAAGGAATTACAGAACAGGAAAGGAGGCAAATTCTAAGCCAAAGGGGCTCTGGGAACCAAAGAAGGGGCACAGAACATGAACAGGAAAAAGACTTTGAATTCAAGTTTGGAACACCCTAGATTTTTTACTGCAGCCTCAACCTCATTACCTTACTCACCTCTTACTCCTTTGGAGCACCAAGATGAGGGGAGGGGAAATGAGCCATCCTCAGTGAGTGAGCTGCCCAGAGAAACCTTCTAAAATAAGGCTAAGCAGGACTTCCCCAGTGATTCCGTGGTTAGGAGTCTGCCTGCCAATGCAGGGGACACGGGTTGAATCCCTAAGCTTGAAGGATTCCGTATGCCATGGGGCGGCTGAGCCTGTATGCCACACCTGCTGAAGCCTGCATGCCCTGGAGCCTGTGCTTTGCAACAAGAGAAGCCACTGAGATGAGAAGCCCACACACTGCAGTTAGAGAAAAGCCCACAGATAGCAATGAACCCAGAGCAGCCAAAAATTAAGAAATATAAATAAATAAAATGAAAAAAATAAAAGTAATGCCAACTCCAACTGTCATCTATAATGAAGTGCTAAGTCTTTTACCTACACCATCCATTTTAATTCCCGAAGCACCCTCTTAGTTATTTTCATTTTACGGATGAGGAAACTGAGGCTGAGAGAGGTAAATAAATTGTTGAAAGTAAAACAAATTAGTGACAAGGCCAGGATTCAAACAAGATCACTTGTCCCCAGAGCCCATAATCCAAACATCCCACACACTGCCTCTATGCTGGAGCCAAATAGCCAGAACTAAGTGTTGGGGGAGGTGATGGCAGTAGGTGTAGATGTGTGGGTGCTTCTGTCTAATCTGCCTGTGCATACATGCAACTAAGACGACCTAGAGAATATCTAAAATCAGAGAACAAACTCAACTGAAAATTATGAGTTCATTAGGGAAATGGAAAGAGATGAACATTTGTGAAGAGTCAACTATATGCCACACAGAATGTTAGAAGCTTAAGATAATAATAAACCACATCATGACTATAATAAACCAAATAATAAATAAACTGTCTTTTGAAAACTAAAAATAGAGAAACTATAGCAGAAAATTTTTTATTGAATTTAATGCTGCACAGATCTGACTCATTCCATGTGCTTATTACATTTATTAAATTAATAATTGATAAATAAAGGTCCCCCTAAAAAAGGCAAACAAAAAGCTTAAATAGCACTGGTTATGAGCATCCAATAGGATTCTATGCTAATGAGGCCAGGGATATACAATGAATATGAAATGGGCTTCTCCCCTCATACACACACACCAGACAAGATATAGACAACAATCTACAGACAAGACAGTATGTTCTAAGGATCATCATACATGAGTAGACAAGTGAGCAAAAAAGAATAAATGCAGGTTTTATATAAAGGAGGGGAATAGATGAGAGCTATTTCACTGTCCTTGAATTTTAAGCCTCAGCTTTGCAAAATAGAAAAAAAAAAATCTTTTGTTCTTGCACATAAAGCAAATCCCAAACTACCTACTACAATGACTAATGATGCCTGAGCTGAGGACGTGTTTTGGGAGCCATCTGTGAAGACACACTTCTTGCACTTGTCTCCAGTGGGATTTANAAAAAAAAAAAAAAAAAAAAAACCCTTTTGTTCTTGCACATAAAGCAAATCCCAAGCTACCTACTATAATGACTAATGATGCCTGAGCTGAGGACGTGTTTTGGGAGCCATCTGTGAAGACACACTTCTTGCACTTGTCTCCAGTGGGATTTACAGGGAGGAGAGCTGCTTGTTGAGCTTCAGACAAAGAGATTGTGTGACATTAGGTTTTCCTTTAGAGATAACTGCCTCTAGGTCAAGTAAACCTTGGTTGTGGGTCCCCTGTGGCCTCCACACCATGACTTGCTTGCTGTCGACCTTTCTTGTATCTCTCTCCAAGGGCAATTTGTTTAACTCTAGGAAGCCAAATACAATTATGGTATTTTCCCCACCTTTTTCTCTTTACAGATGATTCTTAAAGCATTGGTGAATTCCAATTTATCTGTTTTGGCCATGCCTTCCCAAGATTCTGATCATCTGTCTCTACTATTTCTGAAGTTTTTGTGTAAGAAACTTGAAAGATTAGAGCCCAGTGGCATTGCTGAAGATTGTTGAAGTGTTATATGCTAACAGGATAAAGACACACCTGTGAGTCTGAGTTTACAGTATGTTCCCTACATGGGGCTTCCCTGGTGGCTCATGAGGTAAAGAATCTGCCTGCAATGCAGGAGACCTGGGTTCGATTCCCAGGTCGGGAAGATCCCCTGGAGGAGGGCATGGCAACCCACTCCAGTATTCTTGCCTAGCGAATCCCATAGACAGAGGAGCCTGGTGGACTACAGTCCATGGGGTCACAAAAAGTCAGACATGACTGAGCAACTAACATTTTCACTTTTCTCTAGGAACCGTCAAGTGGCAAACTTTTAAAGATGCAAACATGCATTCCATCAACATTAGTTGTAAGTGAAATTGCAGCTTGCACTCCGTCTCCTATTGCTGACGATCCTTCAGCTCTACCGTCTCCCACCTCCTCTCTGTCCTCCAGTCAGTATCTCTTCTTACAGCTCACTAGCTGCCAGCCCCTGTATGCCAGCTGTTGTACTGTAAAACTGCACTTCTCAAGGTATCGTACTGTAAGATTAAACATGTTTCTTTTGTGTGCTTTTTTTTTTTATATACATATTATTTGTGAGAGTGGCATTGTAAACCTATTATAGTACAAGGCTTCCTTGGTGGCTGACAGTAAAGAATCTGCTTGCAATGCAGGAGATCCAGGTTTGATCCCTGGGTTTGGAAGATCCCCTGGAGTAGGAAATGGCTACCCACTCCAGTATTCTCGCCTGGAAAATTCCATGGACAGAGGAGCCTGACGGGCTACAGTCCATGAGGTTGCCAAGAGTCACACACAACTGAGTGATCAACACTCTCACGTTTTCACTTTTACTATACTAGCTGATTGTGTTAGTTGGGTACCTAGGCTAACTTTGTTGGACTTATGAACAAACTGGACTCATGAACATGAAGTCATTTTAAAAATATATTTGTTTTATTTTTATTTGTTTTGCTGCTTCAGGTCTTAGTTACAGCATGCAAGACCTTTGTTGTGTCAGGTGGGATTTTTCATTAGGACACACAGACTCTCTAGCTGCAGTGCACAGGCTCTCTAGTTGTGGCACACAGGCTCCAGAGTGCACAAGCTCAGTAGTTGTGGTGTGTGGGATTAGTTGCTCTGCAGCATATGGAAGCTTAGTTCCCTGACCGGGGATCAAATCCATGTCCCCTGCATTGCAAAGTGGGTTCTTAACCACTGGACTACCAGGAAAGTCTTGAAACAGAACTTGTTCATATGTAGGGGGCTTCTTGTATTTTCAAAGGAAATAGAAATGATTAAAAAAAAAAAAAAAAAAAAACAAGGTGCAAACAGTATAGAGCTAAATGGGTGATCTAGTGACATAAGGTCTTGAAAAAAGGCATCTTGTGTACACACAGGGATAGAACCCCAGGGTGCAGTGCCTGTGGTCAGCTCTCAGGAAGCAAAGATGACATTGGTTACAACAGTCACATTCCCTCCTCTTTTTGTTTCCCCTGCATAGGGACAGGCAAGGTTAATGCTATAGCTACTTATCCTTATCAACAGAATAGCCCATGTCTTCTTTTCTTTTTCATTTTCACCAGAAGTAAATCTTCTAGGGAGATTAAAAAAAAAAAACATGTTGGTTTTCAGCCACATCTATGCAAAATATAAACTAATATTTTGATAAGAGATAGGACTGTTGCATTGTAACAAAGTAGCGTAAGAAGACATATTTGTCTCTTCTTTCTTTTTCTGTGTGCAATGATGTCTGGAGAATGTTTAACAACAGACCCTTGGAGTAGAGAGTCAATGGTAGGGGGAGCCTATATCTGTAGTGATTTTGATTTCCATGGTGTAAACACTCCCATCATTGCTGATTTCAAGTTACCACCCTGAAGTCATTGACCGTGGATTTGGGGAGAGATGTAAACAATTGCCCCTCAAGTGTCTAGGTGCCAGCCTAACACTGCATGTACAAACCAAGTGAATATGAGTTTACAGGTAAAATCTAGCCCTAGAGTTTTAGAACTCTATTATTCTTCATGATTGGGTCCTGACCTGGAAAACTATTATATTCAAACAAAGATAAATGTTACTTACTATGATATCATCATAGTGAGTATTGAATTTTTGATAAATGTTTCCTGCCCAAGTGGACCGGAACACTAAGAATGACTCTAAAAATAAGTGCTACAATTTAAAGCTGACTTCACACTGCTTACATTCACACATTGCTCCGTGCTTTCTTGGTATGTCGTAAAATGATGGTAATTTCCGAGGTGTCATTTGTATTCCCAGGTGGACTCTGAGAAGGAAGTAATATATTCTAGTAGGGAATCCCTTTTGAAGTATTTTTGCTAGAGGATTTTTCTTGAGTCTCTTGAAATAACTTTATTCTCTTTTCACTGGATAGTCTATCCATGGACTTCAAACTGCTTCACCAAGAGGTCTATAAAGAGAGATGAGAAGATAGGCAGAAGCAAATAAAAGAAATTACTTACAAATGAAAGGAAAGAAGATCTTTGAAAATTATTGGAAGTTCTAAATTATGAGAACTAAAGGGAACCATGAAAATATCAAGACTTACAATCCACAGGTTCCTGTTGTTGTTCAGTCACTAAATTATGTCTGGCTCTTTGCAAGGCTATGAACTGCAGTGCACCAGGCCTCCCTGCCCTTCATTATCTCTTGGAGCTTGCTCAAACTCACATCCATTGAGTCGATGATGCCATCCAACCATCTCATCCTCTGTTGCCCCCTTCTTCCCTGACATCAATCTTTCCCAGCATCAGTGTCTTTTCCAATGAGTTGACTCTTTACATCAGGTGACCAAAGTATTGGAGTTTCAGCATCATTCTAGATTCATTTTAATAATCCCCCCCCAAAAAAAAATAGAATAGGAAGAGGGATGAAAGGTGGGAGGGAGAGAAAAAAGAAGGGAGGAAGAAAAGAAAACATCTCTCATGTGATAAGCTTGTACCAGGCTTACGGGCTTTGTTGCTTTTTCCTTTATTCTTCGGCAGCCTTTCTAATCTCCTGTGCTAATTCTAGGAAGAAACAGAATATTTCACTCCCTTTGGTCAACATAACATAATGTAAAACATACTATGATGTCAATCATAAGATTCTGTCTGCCCTTCTCACCATTTTCTCTTTTTCTTCTCCTCCTGCATGTTTTACCTTCCATAGAGACTAAGATATACACCATAACTCATCTTCACATTAAGTCACAATTGATTAAAACAGAGATTGAACATTCTGCCAGTCCCACCAGCTGTGAATTTTCCCTTCCCTCCTTGTTTCAGTATGGTAGCTCTCATGACAATGTTTTCTCATTTTCTAGATCTAAGAGCATACAAGGTACAGTGTGGGATATAAAGAGAACAATTGGCTCATTGTATTCTCTCTTGTGAGAGAAAGGAAGAGGAAGAAGATGCATAAGCTTGCATCTCTCATCTCCTAAAGGCATAGAAATAGAATGGTCACTTTATCTACCAGTTATTGAGGACATTCCTGATCTGGATTGTTGTATTGCACCCCATAGAAACAGTAAAAGTTCTTCCCTTCAAAGGCACAAAAGACGATGTTCATTATTCTTTCTCAACTTGGCAAGGGTCATAATTTAAAGAAATAAAACAGGAACTGAATTATTTTTAAAATGAAGGCAGGAGTAAATTTCCAACCTTTCTTTAGCAACACTTTAAAGCACCTTGAGACCCTTGGAATCTTGCACATAGTATCTGTTCAGTAAAAATTACTTCCTAAAAAGATGAATAAATGAATACTTGAGTGAGAAAGTATTCCAGGTTTACCATCTGGATTCATTTGTCCAACTATCACTACTGCTACTGCTACTGCTAAGTCACTTCAGTCGTGTTCGACTTTGTGCGACCCCANAGTAAAAACCCAAAACTGTAGCTTCCCTGTCGTCCCAAGCTCCTTACTCCCCCGGCTCCTGTAAGAAACTCCTTAAACAGGAAGCACAAGCCATCTCTATGAAAATAAACAATCCCATACAGGCGAAGGGAGTTTACACCCACACCTTGCTAAGTCACTTCAGTCGTGTCCGACTCTGTGCGACCCCAGAGACGGCAGCCTACCAGGCTCCCCCATCCCTGGGATTCTCCAGGCAAGAACACTGGAGTGGGTTGCCATTTCCTTCTCCAATGCATGAAAGTGAAAAGTGAAAGTGAAGTCGCTCAGTCATGTCCGACCCTCAGCGATCCCATGGACTGCAGCATTCCAGGCTCCTCCGTCCATGGGATTTTCTAAGCAAGAGTACTGGAGTGGGGTGCCATTGCCTTCTCCGACACCCACACCTTAAAGGAAATATTTCTGCAAAGTCATCTTCAACTGCAGAGATGTATCTCCACCCATAATCAAGGCAACTTTTGATACCATGCTGCGGAAAAGTTTAGGTTTCTGGAGTTGGAGCTGTCAGATTTCCATTTCAGAAATGGGTCCTCTTTAGTATAGAATATCTGTGCTACGGCACTTCAGTTGTGTCCCCACTCTTTGTGACCCCATGGACTGTAGCTCTCCAGGCTCCTCAGTCCATGGGATTCTTCAGACAAGAATGCTGAAGTGGGTTGCATGCCTTCCTTCAGAGGATCTTTCCCACCCGGGGATTGAACCCACCGTCTCTTGCATTGCAGGCAGATTGTTTACCTGTGAGCCACCCGGGAAACCCATCAGTATAATTTAACTTTGTCCATTTATATCACTCCCCCCAAACCAAAACTACCCTTGAAAAAACTCCTTGAAGATCTGAAATTACAACATTCAAGCCTCTCTCCTCATCCTGGCCTTCAAAAAATCTCTGCCCATACTTTGTTAGGGCTCTGGTTATAAATATCATGTGGCTGTTTAACCCTGGAGATTATGGATTTTCCCAAGCATCTAACTCTAAGGTAGCTCTAAGAAGGGAAACTGTTTCCTCCTTCCAGGGACCACAGCCCTTTCCCTCCCCACATAAATATGGAACTAATTTTGATTTCTTTTTCTTGCAACTTAGATACCTGGCTTGTCAACAGTCATTCAAAAAGAATTTTATAAAGGTTAAAGAATTAGAGTTAGCCAAATTGTGAAATTGAGACTCTTTAGGGACTCGATTTCTATAGTCATAGGTCAAGCAGAATTAAATGAATTTGGAGGTGTGGATTTTAGTGGGTTTAGGTTGTGGAGATTGTCAACTCAGATAAACTGAAGCAAAAGGTGGATTTTCTCAATATTTCTGAATAGGCTTTAAGTATAATTAATAACAGCTGGCAAACGCTTACGTCTCTTTCCATTTGTACTGGCCACTAGCCCAAATAAGAGAAATGGATTTTTGCCAGTCATAAAGCTAAAATCATCAAAATAGGGAAAGCCATTTTAAATTACTAAACCACAAGTGGATATACAGTGTACAGAAATGGAACTTTCCATTCTTTTCTCTCAGCATCAGTTGCAGTTATTCAAATACTTATTGCCTATGTGCCAGGCACTGTGCTAGGTCCTGAAGCTGCTCTCAAGATGAGTGAAGGGGACTTCCCTGGTGGCTTGGTGGTTAAGACTCTGCCTTCCAACGTAGGGGGTGTGGGTTTGATCCCTAGTTAGGGCTCTATGGTCCCATATGCTGAAGGGTGTGGTCAAAAGTTAAAAAAAAAAAAAAAAGATGAATGAAGAAGCCTGGCCTTGAGTTATTTACCACCCAGTTGGGAAGCGAGGTGAGAGGAGTGGCAGGAAACACTGCTAACTAAAGTATTAAAATAAAAGTCTGTTCTCAGTTGATAACACAAGGGTGAGTCATGCATAATAGAAGCACAGAAAATAACTGACTCTGCCCAGAAAGCTTCAAAGAGAAGATGCACTTGAATCTGATCTTGAAAGAGGAAAAGAAGGTCACCAAAGACGGGGAGAGGAATTCAATGCCCATATGATCCCTAGCCTTCTTATGGACAATGTCAATAAATTCTGTGTGGTGGGGATTAATCTTGTTCATTGTTGTATGCCTGGCATCCAGCTCAGCACCTGGCACACATCAAGTGTTCTAAAATATTAGTTGACCCGATTGACTAAAAATATCCTCAGCAGAGAGAAGCACACGTACAATAACAAATAAACAACACAATGATTTTTCTAGACTGTGGTTTATAATATCAGCACCATCAGCTCCTGGAAAGGAAAGAGAACTCTCCCAAGATAGCGCAAAAGAGTAAACTCTAGAGAGGAAGCTGTGACCTGAGTTTTAGACCCAGTCCTGTTATTAACGAGTTACTTGATTTTGAATCAATGATTATCCTGTACTGACCTAAGTCTTCTCACTTGTAAAATATTACTTATTATTACAATATTATATACTGTAAAAGAAAAAAAAAACAATGATCACTAGAAGGGAAAAGAATGGAGCACCATGTCTTTTCTCTTATTTTCTAAATGCAAAATTAATACATGCTTCCCAGTTTTAGGGCTTCCCAGGAGGTGCTAGTGGTAAAGAGTCAGCCCGCTAATGCAGGAGATACAAGAGACTGGGGTTTGATCCCTGGGTGGAGAAGATCCCCTGGAGGAGGAAATGGCAACCAACTCCGGTATTCTTGCCTGAGAATTCCATGGACAGAGGAGCCTGGCAGGCTACAGTCCCTGGAGTCTCAAAGAGTTGGACATGACTGAGCTCATTCCCAACTTTTAAGATGCAGACGGAGTGCATACCAGTCATTTCTCCCTCCCTCACCAAAACTGAAAGGCTGATTTAAAAAAATAGGTTAGTGAACACTCAGAAACAAAGAAGAAAGTTTCTTTGGAGCAGAAGCCATGATCAAGTGGAAACCAGAGCGGCAGGCTGAGGCTCCCGCCACCCCAAAGCTCTTGCTCTTTGTCACGTGCTGCCCCGACAGGGGGCCTTCTGGTTCTCTCTGATCTAACCAAAGTGATGAAGAGATAGAAAATAATTGAAACTGACAGGAAAGATAAGAGGCCTTGAGGTTACAGAGATTTTATCATCAGTCTAATGCAGGTGTTTTGAAATTGTTTTGTGCTGTGGATCTCTCTTTAGCAGTTTAGTAAAGACTGTGGAAGCCCTTCTGTCTTAAGTCCTGTCTGGCTGCTATAACAAAATACCATGGACTGGAGAGCTTATAACAACAGAAATTTATTTCTTACAATTCCGGAGGCTGAGCAGTCTAAGATTGAGGTGTTGGCATGGTAGCGTTCTGTTGAGGGCTATTTTCCTGGTCCACAGCCAGTACTCTTTCTATCCCTCACATGATGGAAGAGGTGAGAGAGAGTGCCCTGGGGCTTCTATTACAAGGGCACTAATCCCATTTATGATAGCTTCCTGGTAAAGAATCTGCCTGCCAATGCAGGAGACGGGGGTCCAATCCCTGGGTCGGGAAGATCCCCTGGAAAAGTAAATAGCAACTCACTCCAGTATTCTTGCCCGGGAAATCCCAAGGACAGAGGGGCTTGGTAGGCTTTAATCCATGGGGTCACAAAGAGTTAGACACGACAGAGCAACTAAGCAACAACCACAAATTCCACTTATGAAGGCTCCATCCTCACAACCTAAGCACCTCTCAAGTCCCTACCTCCTACCACATTGGGCATTAGAATTTCAACATATGAATTTTAGGGGAACACAAACATTCAGACCAGATTAATACCTTCACATGCATAAAATAAAGCATACAAAATTATATAATAAATCAACTATGTTGAAATGCAGTTATCAAAATATTAATATTTCATCATGTGTTAGCTGCTGCTGCTGCTGCTACTAAGTCACTTCAGTCGTGTCCGACTCTGTGTGACCCCATAGACGGCAGCCCACCAGGCTCCCCTATCCCTGGGATTCTCCAGGCAAGAATACTGGAGTGGGTTGCCATTTCCTTCTCCAATGCATGAAAGAGAAAAGTGAAAGTGAAGTCGCTCAGTCTGTCTGACTGTTAGCGACCCCATGGACTGCAGCCCACCAGGCTACTCCGTCCATTGGATTTTCCAGGCAAGAGTACTGGGGTGGGGTGCCATTGCCTTCCCTCGTGTTAGCATGTTAGCATGTTAGCAAATCAAATAATAAGACATGATGTTAAGTGGGAAAGTTGCTCCGTCGTGTCCCACTCTTTGTGACCCCCATGGACTATATGGTCCATGGGATTCTCCAGGACAGAATCCTGGAGTGGGGAGCCTTTCCCTTCTCCAGGGAATCTTCCCAACCCAGAAATCGACCTAGGTCTCTCGTATTGCAGGCGGATTCTTTACCAGCTGAGCCACTAGGGAAGCCCAATAAGACATGATAGGCAGTTTATTACCATTTTTGAGATATCTGCCACAGTTGTAACATAATATGATAACATCCGTGATTTCTGTTGGTGACAATGTCACAGATACTGCATTTTGGTGCATTAATGTATTTTGTTGCTTATATGCAAATAGAACAATTTATTTCTATTTTTTACTTTATTCAAAATAAAATAATTTATTTCAGTTAGAGGCTAGCGAAAATTAAAACATAATAGGTTTTTCATCTAATTACATGGACTCCCCTGAATTCTAGCCAATGACCTCAAGTTAAAAATACTCTGGCCTGATAGAACTTCCAGGAGATTTCCTTGGAACAGAGGATATGTGATTCTTTAATTTCTAGATCTGAAAAAAAAGACATGACACTTCAGATTAAGAGAGTTCATGAAATTCTAGCAGAATAATACAAAAAATGAAATAAAGAAACATGACTGAAACTTATGGTAAAGTATCAGTGATAAAGAGAAAATGCTAAAACTACCAGAGCAGAAAGATGAACTACAAAGGAAGGGGGTTCAAATAACCCTGGGTATCTGATTAGCAAATTCTATACAAGCAAACAATCCAATTTTTTTTTTTAATACTGAGGGGAAATTTACTATGAATCTACAAATCCATTCATAACCAGATTATCAGTAGTTTTAAGGGAGAGTAAAAATAAAGCCTTTTTTTGGACATTAAAGATTTAGAATCATTAGCACTTATGACCTAAAATGAACTGTATCAAGAAAAGGAAGTGTTGGAATGCAAGTATAATGTATACTAAATGGGAAAACATTGAGTAATACAGTAGTATAAAACATAACTAAAAGAGTACCCTTACCCTTCAAAGCACTTGTAGGTTTTTAAGTACCAGAGTTTCAAAAAATGTTGTTTAAAGAAAAGCAGTAGAATTTTCACAAAGAGAAGCAAAATGCTGGTTCATGCATAGGTTTTTAAAGAACTTGGGAAAATTTAGAAAAAGAGGCACCTTATTAAGGAAGGACGGGGCTTCCCAGGTAGCTCAAGCTGGTAAAGAATCTGCCTGCAATGCGGGAGACCCCTGGTTCAAATCCTGGGCCAGGAAGATCCTCTGGAGAAGGGATAGGCTACACTCCAGTATTCTTGGGCTTCCCTGGTGGCCCAGTCGGTAAAGAATCCACCTGCAAAGCGGGAGACCTGGGTTTGATCCCTGATTGGGAAGATCCCTTGGAGGAGGGTATGAAAACCCACTCCAGTATTCTTGACTGGGGAATCCCCATGGACAGAGGAGCCTGGAAGGCTGCAGTCTATGGGGCCACAAAGTGTCAGACATGATTGAGTGACTAAGCACACACATTAAGGAAGGACACAGGATGTAGCTAAATCCCAGAACAAACAATTGTTTGAGTCTCGTTATGGTCAACAATAATGGGAAGGACTAGAGATCTCTTCAATAAGCGGGAGACCTGGGTTTGATCCCTGATTGGGAAGATCCCTTGGAGGAGGGTATGAAAACCCACTCCAGTATTCTTGACTGGGGAATCCCCATGGACAGAGGAGCCTGGAAGGCTGCAGTCTATGGGGCCACAAAGTGTCAGACATGATTGAGTGACTAAGCACACACATTAAGGAAGGACACAGGATGTAGCTAAATCCCAGAACAAACAATTGTTTGAGTCTCGTTATGGTCAACAATAATGGGAAGGACTAGAGATCTCTTCAATAAAATTAGAGATACCAAGGGAACATTTCATGTAAAGATGGGCTCAGTAAAGGACAGAAATGGTATGGACCTAACAGGAGCAGAAGAAATTAAGAAGAGGTTGTAAGAATACACAGAAGAACTATACAAAAAGATCTTAATGATCCCATAACCATGATGGTGTGATCAGTCACCTAAAGCCAGGCATCCTGGAGTGTGAAGTCAAGTGGGCCTTAGAAAGCATCACTACGGACAAAGCTAGTGGAGGTAATGGAATTCCAGCTGAGCTGTTTCAAGATAGAAGTTGAAATAGATGATGCTGTGAAAGTGCTGCATTCAATAGGCCAGCAAATTTGGAAAACTCAGCAGTGGCTACAGGACTGGAAAAGGTCAGTTTTCATTCCAATCCCAAAGAAGAGCAATACCAGGGAATGTTCAAACTACAGCACAATTGCCCTCATTTCACATGTTAGCAAAGTAATGCTCAAAATCCTACCAGCTAGGCTTCAACAGTATGTGAACTGTGAACTTCCAGATGTATAAGCTAGATTTAGAAAAGGCACAGGAACCAAAGATCAAATTGCCAACATCCGTTGGATCATAGAAAAAGCAAGAGAATTAAAAAAAAACAAACTACTCTGCTTCATTGTTTACACTAAAGCCTTTGACTGAATGGATCACAACAAACTGTGGAAAATTCTGAAAGAGATGGGAATACCAGACCACCTGACCTGCCTCCTGAGAAACCTGTATGCAGGTCAAGAAGCAACAGTTAGAACTGGACATGGAACAATTGACTGGTTCCAAATTAGTGGAAAGGAGTACTTCAAGGCTGTATCTTGTCACCCTGCTTATTTAACTTATATGCAGAGTACATTATGCAAAATGCCAGGCAGAATGAAGCACAAGCTGGAATCAAGACTGCCGGGAGAAATATCAATAACCTCAGATATGCAGATGACACCACCCTTACAGCAGAAACCAAACAGGTACTAAACAGCCTCTTGATGAAAGTGAAAGAGGACAGTGAAAAAGCTGGCTTAAAACTCAACATTCAAAAAACTAAGATCATGCATGGCATCTGGTCCTATCATTTCATGGCAAATAGATGGAGAAACAAGGGAAACAGTGACAGACTTTCTTTTCTTGGGCTCCAAAATGACTGCAGATGGTGACTGCAGTCAAGAAATTAAAAGACACTTGCTCCTTGGAAGAAAAGCTATGACAAACCTAGATAGCATATGAAAAAGCAAAGACATTATTTTGCTTACAAAGCTCAGCATAGTCAAAGCTATGGTTTTTCCAGTAGTCATGTACTGTAATCCATACAAAGGATTACAAATGTAAACTATTCCTTTTTGTATTTTTTTCTAATCCCAAAGCAGAGATCATTCTCCCTTAGATTTATTAGAATACTCTTTGCATTCCTTTGGATCTGAGAGTTTGACTGAAATTTCCCATTCACCATCCAACTCACTGTGAAAGTATGAAAGTGTTAGCTGCGCAGTCGTGTCCGACTCTTGTGACCCATGAACTGTGGCCCACCAGGCTCCTCTGTTCATGGAGGTCTCCAGGCAATAATACTGGAGTGGATTGCCATTCCCTCCTCCAGGAGATCTTCCCTACCCAGGGACTGAACCTGGGTCTCCTGCAATGCAGGCAGATTCTTTACCATCTGAGCCACCAGGGAGGCCCTCACTAGCACTGTCACTTTTGACATCTGTGACAACAATAACTGTGTTCTTCTCTTTTCAAATATCTTTTAAGCTTCAAGTCTCCATTTAACAGTTCATTAAGAGAAACTGCATGCTTTTAATTGTAATTTAAAAAATTTCCTTATTTCTTGGTTGGTATTTGCTGTGCCACATTGTAAACATAATGCTTATCATTATGCATGCAAACTACAGGTGCTATTACATTCAGAAGCAACTGATAATTAGTGACTGTATTCCTTGTTTGGTGATTAAAATGCTATCCTTTAAGTATTGTACATCCTAACTTGACAGTTTGTTGCTCATAATTGGCATTTCACTTTATTTTAAATATGTGTTAGGAATTTCGGGGTTGACGCATAACATATTTTATTTTTTCCCATTTGATAATAGGTTTCCCATTCAGCCTTTGCTTGAGGACCATCAGATTTTCAGAGATGGATTATTGAAATTAAGTAGGATAAATCTGTGTGATCAGTCCTTTAATTTCCGCGGACAAGTTTATGCTGTCTTTCTTATACTCTTAAGTTTTTAGAAATTTATTTGCTCATTTTTGGTTGCACTGTGTCTTCATTGCTCTGTGCAGCCTTCCTCTGGTTGCGGTGCGCGGAGGCTACTCTTGGTTGCCGAGCGCGGGCTTCTCATTGCAGGGGCTTCTCTTGCTGTGGAGCGCGGGCTTTGGGTGCATGCGCTTCAGCAGTGGCGGCACACAGGCTCAGTAGTCGTGGTGTACAGGCTTAACTGTTCTGCAGCATGTGGAATCTTCCTAAACCAGGGATCAAACACAGGGACCCTTGCACTGGCACGTGGATTCTTATCCACTGCACCACCAAGGAAATCCATCAGCTGCTCATATTTTGAACTAGAGATTTAAACAAAACAAAACAAAACTGTGATTATCCTGTTCCTATCCTATCATTGTGTACTGGCTATGTTCAAGAGGGAGATAACTTGAACGTGAGAGTGTATTTGTTCCTACAGAAGATCCTGGATGTTGAACAAGATGGGGTAAATGCATGGGAATTTAGGTTGTACCCCTTGAGAAGGAGAGGTTATCGTTATCTGAGGAAAAGGATGTTCCTAGATATTTGGGCAGCCAGAGGCATAGAACTACAGCAGACACTTCTGGCTGCCCCCAGTATCTGTGCTTTTCATTTAGCTCAGTAATGAAACCCCAAATGTTAGCTGGGCATTTGCTCAACCAATAAAAAATGTTATATTTCCCAACCTCTCTTGCAACTAAGTGTGGGCATGAGAAAAACTTTGCGCAATGTTTATAAGGAGAAGTAGTTTGCATAGATCTACTGTGAAGTTTACTTAAGAGGAAGTTATGTCCTCTGTTCCTCTTTGGCTGGTCTTCCTCTCTAGCATGTGGATGTCATGGCTCAAGGTGAAGTGGCCAACTTCCAAGTTAGGATGGAAATCACAGGTAACAGTTTGCAGAGCAATCTGTCAGAAGGAGTTTGGGATCCCTGATGGATATAGAGCCACCATATTAGACTAAGACTGTCTATATTGGTCTGAGAGAGAGACCAANCTCCAGGCAAGAGTACTGGAGTGGGGTGCCATTCACACAGAGTGATTTTCCCTGCTTCTGGTTTGTGCTAGGACAATAGGCAGAAGATGGGACCTATTTTTCTGTGACTTCTGTGGTTTTACTTGAATGTGGTCAGTACTTGTGACTATCTTTGCACTTTAGTCTTATTTTTTGAGAACTAGGGGTATTTGGCAAGTGCAAAATACCTAATTATTTCTTCACCATTGAGCATTATATTGGCTATGGGTTTGTCATAAATAACTTTTATTATGTTGAGATACGTTCCGTCTGGGCTTCCCAGGTGGCACCAGTGGTAAAGAACCCTCTGGCCAATGTAAGAGATGTAAGAGACTCAGGTTCCATACCTGGGGCAGGAAGATCCCCTGGAGGAGGGCATGGCAACCCATTCCAGTATTCCTGTCTGGATTCTTGTCTGTCCTCAATCCCATGGACAGAGGAGCCTGGGGAGCTACAGTCCATTGGGTAGCAAAGAGTCAAACATTATTGAAGTGACTTAGCATGGCACGGCATGGTCCCCCTACACCCATTTTCATAAGGATTTTTATCATAAATTGTTGTTGAATTTTATCAAATGCTTTTTCTGAATCTATTGAGATGATCATGTGGTGTTTTTTTCTTTTGTTGATATGGTGTATTACAGTGATTGATTGGCATATACTGAACCATCTTTGTGACTCTGATTATGACTCCAACTTGGCTGTAGTGTGTTGTTTTTATGTGTTATTAGGTTCTGTTTGCTAATATTATGTTGAGCATTTTTGCATCTGCATCCATCAAAGATACTGTCCTGTAATTTTCTTTTTTGATGGTGATTTTTGGTTGTAATTTTCCCTTTCCTATAGATCCTTATTTCTTTTATAATTAGAATAAATTAAATAATTAAATAATTCTTATTTTTTAATATTTAGAGAAGATCTTTCAATATTTCCCTTATAGGTTTAGTATCACCATATTTAAAAAATTTTTGTTTTTCTGAGAAATTATCTATTTTTCCTTCTATTCTAAATGATAATGTTGTTGGGTAAGAATATCCTAGATTGCAGATATTTCACTTTCAGGACCTTGAATACATCTTGACACTCCTTTCTGGCTTCCAACATTGAGAAATTAGCTGATAGTCTTATGGGAATTCCCTTGTAATTAACTCTTTGTTTTTCTCTTGGTGCCTTTAGAATCCTCTCTTTAACTTTTGTAATTTTTATTATAATATGTCTTGGTGTAGTCTGTTAGGGTTTATCTTGTTTGGGACCCTCTGTACTTACTGTGTAGGGCTTACTTGGTGGCTCAGTGATAAAGAATCTGCCTGCCAATACAGTAAACACAAAAGACGTAGATTCGATCCTTAGGTGGGGAAGACCTCCTGGAAAAGGGAATAGCAACCCACTCCAGTATTCTTGCCTGGAAAACCCCATGGACAGAGAAACCTGGTGGGCTACAGTCCATGGGGTTGCAAAGAGTCAGATATGACTGAGCAAGCATGCATGCATGCACGTACATGCTTACTGTACCTGGATATATTTTCTTATTTAGGTTTGGGAACTTTTCAGTTATAATTTCTTCAAATACATTTTCAATCCCCTTTCTCTTTCTTCTCCTTCTGAGAACCCCCATTATGTATAGAATGTCATGCTTTAGATTATCCCATGTATCTCTTATAGTGCTTCAATTTTTTTTTTTTTTAATTTGGCTTTCTGTATTCTGTTCTGGGCTCGGTGATTTCCATTATTTTATCTTCCAGATAAATCATTCATTCTGCATTATTCATTCTCCTATTCATTGCCTATTCATTGGCTTTCCTAGTGTCTCAGTGGTAAAGAATCCGCCTGCCAATGCAGGAGATGCAGATTTGATCTCTGGGTAGGGAAGATCCTCTGGAGAAGGAAACGGTAACCCACTCCAGTGTTCCTGCCTGGGAAATCCCACAGGCAGAGGACTATGGCAGGCTACAGTCCATGGGGACCCAAAAGAGTCAGACACGATCTAGCAATTAAACAACACACAACTGAAAATTTCAGTGCCTTTAGTTCAGCTTTCATCTCTACAATTACATTTTCTAATTTTTCTTGGTTCCTCTTTCTAGTTTCTTTTTATAATAATCTGTATTTCTCTTGATAGCCTTTCTTAATTCCTTCAATATTTTCATTATCTTCTTTTTGAACTTGGTGTCAATTAGACTGAAGAGGTCTGTTTCATTATTTGTTCTTTTAGGGTAATCCTCTTGATCTTTTAATTGGAAGTGGTTCTCTGCTTCTTCTTTTTACTTATATTTCTCTTGCTCTATGAGTTTAGGAGGAACAATTATCTACTGTGATCTTGGAGAGCTAGTTTTATGTGGAAACGTCCCTGAGTAGCCTGCATGGGTTTAATATTTTTGGTGCAAGGGCTATTTTTAGTACGGATGCCTGACACCTCTTTCCTCACTGTCTTTGGCCATTATCCCCTTGATGAGAGGTGTGACTGGTCTTATGGTGACCAGACCTGGACTGGATGTTGAGCAGGGCCTCTTCTTTGCTCTGGGGTTGTCACTGCTCTGTTAGTGGTAAGGATCAGCTCCTTCA
>SJYX01006963.1:20366-42122 GCA_006410675.1 Oreotragus oreotragus
TTTCTTACATGATAGTATACATATTTCAATGCTATTCTCCCAAATCATCCCACCCTCTCCCTCTCCCTCAGAGTCCAAAAGTCCGCTCTACACATCTGTGTCTCTTTTGCTGTCTTGCATACAGGGTCCTCATTACCATCTTTCTAAATTCCATATATATGTGTTAGTATACTGTATTGGTGTTTTTCTTTCTGGCTTACTTCACTCTGTATAATTGGTTCCAGTTTCATCCATCTTATTAGAACTGATTCAAATGTATTCTTTTTAATGGCTGAGTAATACTCCATTGTGTATATGTACCACAGCTTTCTTATCCATTCATCCGCTGATGGACATCTAAACAACCAGTTGAGCTATCAAATCCTAAAAAGATGATTCTGTGAAAGTGCCGCTCTCAATATGCCAGCAAACTTGGAAAACTCAGCCGTGGCCACAAGACTGGAAAAGGTCAATTTTCATTCCAATCGCAAAGAAAGGCAATGTAAAAAAATGCTCAAACTACCACACAATTGCGCTCATCTCACATGCTAGCAAAGTAATGCTCAAAATCCTCTGAGCCAGTCATCAATAGTATGTGAACTGTGAACTTCAAGATGTTCAAGCTGGATTTAGAAAAGACAGAGGAACCAGAGATCAAGTTGGCAACATCCATTGGATCATTGAAAAAGCAAGTGAGTTCCAGGAAAACATCTATTTCTGCTTCCTTGACTATGCCAAAGCCTTTGTCTGTGTGGATCACAACAAACTGCAGGAAATTCTGAAAGAGATGGGAATACCATATCACCTGACCTGCCTCCTGAGAAATTTGTATGCAGATCAGGAAGAAACATTTAGAACTGGACATAGAACAACAGACTGGTTCCAAATCAGAAAAGGAGTATGTCAGGGATGTATATTGTCACCCTGCTTATTTAACTTATATGTAGAATGCATCATGAGAAACACTGGGATGGATGAAGCACAAGCTGGAACCAAGATTGCCAGGAGAGAAATATCAATAATTTCAGATATGCAGATGACATCACCCTTATGGCAGAAAGCAAAGAAGGACTAAAGAGCCTCTTGATGAAAGTGAAAGAGGAGAGTGAAAAAGCTAGCCTAAAGCTCAACATTCAGAAAACTAAGATCATGGCATCTGGTCTCATCACTTCATGACAAATAGATGGGGAAGCAATGGAAACAGAGACAGACNGTTCCTGTACTTATTTTTTCTACAGCCCTCTTTTCAATAAAATTTGTTGTAAGCTTTTCCCACTATTAGACAGAAAAGCTATACTCCATGATTACTGAAAAAGCTTGATATTGTTTGAATTTTGAATTAAAATGACCCTTGAAATGGATTCTGAAGGAATAATTTAAAAACACATTTTATGCCTAAGTAATCATCAAATTCTGTAAAAATTTCCATTGGCAATGTTAAAGTATTAATATAACATCAACATAAACAGACTTCAGTGTATCTCATACCTTGATGTATTAAGAATAATCAAAAACCCCTTGACTACAAAGGCATACTTACTAAAGGCATTAATATTACATATACTGCATACAGATACAGTTTACACCAAAGCACTTCACAGCTGAAATGGTAGAAAGTGTGAATTAAATATATGGAAGAAGTTATCTTAAATAGTAATCATTTCAAAGTAATAACTTATCTAAAAATGATGGCTTACTGCTTCTGCATTTGGTATTCAGCTAATAGTTGGCCTGTCAAAACTGCCAATTCTGACTGATAAATGTTCAAAAGACTATACTAGAATATTGACAAACCCTCAACTTGCATGTATTATAAAGATAAGAAGACTAAATTTATATTTACTCAAGTTCATAGCCTAGCCCTGAACTTTACAAAACAGGAAAGCTTTGATAATAATTTTTCAGATGATGAGCATTACGTATGAATATGAATACACAAACACACACATTACACAGCTTCATCATTTTTAATACAAAAGCATATGGCATTGTATCAATCAGAGTTTTACCAGACAAACAGAAACAGTAGGATGTTTATATTAAGAGATTTATTGCAAGGAATTGACTTAAGAGATTGTCAGGGCTGGCAAAACAATTTTGAAATTTAAGGAATGCCTCCAGCAAGGTGAGGCTGGAACTCCTGAGCACAAGGGAATGGAAGCTGTTATTCACAGGTAAGATTTCTTAAGGAAAGTTTAGTTTTAGTCTCACAGTTTGTCAACTGATTGAATTAGGCCCATGGAGTTTATCTAGGATATTCTTCCTTCCTTAAAGTCAACTGGTAATTTAATCATATTTACATCTCTATATCAGTATTTGATTGGATATTGGAACTGAAAACTAACCATCAGGTGCAAAATTTAATGATGTGGGTGATTTACTGCCTTTGACACTGTAATGAAGTCAAATATTTAAGGTAATCTCACTATAAATACAGTCCTTATGTCTTATGTTGGTATGAAATGCTAAATGTGTGAGTAGGTTGGCCATTTAAAATTTTATTAGAGTGTCCAATAAACACTGCATCCTCTGCATCAAAAGCATGGTCAAAACTCTTGAATGTTCTTGCTATATAATAATACTATTTATAACATTATTTGCACACTCTTCTTAAGCCTGCAATTAGTTCACACTGTGGTATCTTTTCACTTTCTCTCTTTTGATCTGTAAATTTCATCACCATGCTTTGCATACTCCTCTGCCCTAATGTATTTAAGGCATTAAACATAATAATTGATTAATTATTGACTAGCAATGGTTTATGTCTTATTTGTTTTATAGAATCAGACTACTCTGCATTCTTAGAATGACACATAGGTCTTTGTTCATTTCTTCATTTATCCTATAAACATTAATTAGACAAGGAGAAATTAAAGATTTCAAAGAAAGAATAATTAAAGTAATAACATCATGTTTAAACAGAGAAGGGAATGTCTGTCTCTTATACACATCTAAACACTGGGATGGATGAAATTGTTTTATAGAATCAGACTACTCTGCATTCTTAGAATGACACATAGGTCTTTGTTCATTTCTTCATTTATCCTATAAACATTAATTAGACAAGGAGAAATTAAAGATTTCAAAGAAAGAATAATTAAAGAAATAACATCATGTTTAAACAAAGAAGGGAATGTAGGTTAAAGTGGGCTTATTAATTTTGAAAACAGATGAAAAGATGAGGGAAAAGTAAATTATAATAGTATTTAAGCATACAATATGGAATCAGATATACTTTGCTTTGAATCACAGATTTCTCACTTAGTAACCACCTTTAAGCAAATTATATAAAATATGTGTGTCTATTTCTTCATCTGGGCTTAATAACTATTAATTATTTGTTAAATAAATATCTAAAGGAATAAAATACACAAGCCAGGTACTACACTCTTCACTGGATACATAATAGTGAATGAGATAGATATACTCCACTTTTCCATAGATACTCTGTTTAACCTACAGGGCTAGTACCAATGGAGACACTGTCTGTAAAGCACTTAATAGCATGCTTGATTCACAGAACCAACAAAGAGAAATTTTCATCATTATTATAATTACTTTTTGTAGCCATGGGAGCATGTATGTAATAATCAGTGTTTTCTAGGGAGACACAATCAATAGGGGATACATATTTGTGTGTGTGTGTGTGTGTGTGTGTGTGTGTGTGTGTACAGTATTAACTCACATGGTTATGGAAGCTGAATGCCTCATGCTCTCCTATCTGCAAGCTGGAGATCCAGGAAAGCCAATGAGTTTGAAGGCTTGAGAATCAAAGACAGTGGTGTAGATTCCAGTCCGAGTTGGAAGACCTGAAGACCAGGAGCTCTAAGGGCAGGAGAAAATGGGTATTTCAGTTCAACAGTCAGGCAGAGAGTGAATTCAACTTTTCTTCACCATTTTGTTTTATGCCAATTTTCAATGGGGGCTTCCCAGTTGGCTCAAGTGATAAAGAATAAAAATCCGTCTGCCAATGCAGGAAGCACAGGCAGGAGATACAAGTTTAATCCCTGGCTCAGAAAGATCCCCTGGAGGAAGAAGTGGAAATGCACTCCAGCATTCTTGCCTGGAGAATCACATGGACAGAAGCGCCTGGTTCAGGCTTTAGTCCATGGGGTCGTAAAGAGTTGGACATGACTGAGCACACACACATGTACAAATACACACAAAATCTTCAATGGATTATATGATGCCTGCTAACATTGGGGGCAGTCAACTGCTTATTCAGTCTACCATTTCAAATGATAATCTTCTCCAGAAACATTTTCACATATACATTCGGAAATAATGCTCAACCAGGTATCTGAGCATCCCCTTGACTAGTCAAGTTGACACATAAAACTAGCTGTCACAAGTATATATAAAAGAGCCTCTTGATGAAGGTGAAAGAGGAGAGTGAAAAGTTGGCTGGAAATTCAACATTGAAAAAACTCAGATCGTGGCATCTGGTCCCATTACTTCATGGCAAATAGAAGGGTGAAAATTGGAAGCAATGACAGATTTTATTTTCTTAGGCTCAAAAATCACTGCAGACAGTGACTGCAGCCATGAAACTAACAGACACTTGCTCCTTGGAAGGAAAGCTATGACAAACCTAGACAATATATTAAAAAGCAGAGACATCATTTTGCTGACAAAGGTCCATATAGTAAAAGTTCTTGTTTTTCTAGTAGTCATGTACACATGTGAGAAATGGACCATAAAAGAAGGTTGAGCAACAAAGACTTGATGTTTTCAAACTGTGGTGCTGGAGAAGACTCTTGAGAGCCCCTTGGACTGCAAGGAGATCAAACTGGTCAATCCTAAAAAAAAAATCAACCCTGAATATTCATTGGAAGGACTGATGCTGAAGCTGAAGCACCAATACTTTGGCTACCTGATGTGAAAAGCCAACTGACTGGAAAAGATACTGATAATGGGAAAGACTGAAGGCAAAATGAGAAGGAGGTGGCAGAAGATGAGATGGTAAGATAGCATCACTGACTCAGTTCAGTTCAGCTCAGTTCAGTCGCTCAGTTGTGTCTGACTCTTTGTGACTCCATGTGCAGCACACCAGGCTTCCCTGTCCATCACCAATTCCTGGAGCCTACTCAAACTCATGTCCACTGTGTTGGTGATGCCATTCAACCATTTCATCCTCTGTTGTCCCCTTCTCTCCTGTCTTCATTCTTTCCCAGCATCAGGGTTTTTTTCAAATGAATTCGTTCTTCACATCAGGTGCCCAAATTATTAGAGTTTCAGCTTCAGCATCAGTCCTTTCAATGAATATTCAGAACCAATTTCCTTTAAGATGGACTGGTTGGATCTCCTTGCAGTCCAAGGGACTCTCAAGAGTCTTCTCCAACACCACAGATCAAAAGCATCAATTCTTTGGCGCTCAGCTTTCTTTACAGATCAACTGTCACATCCATACATGACTACTGGAAAAACCATACTTTTGACTAGATGGATTTTGTTGGTCAAATAATATTTCTGCTTTTAAATATGCTTTCTAGGTTGGGCATAGTTTTTCTTCCAAGGAACAAGAGTCTTTTAATTTCATGGCTATAGTTACCATCTGCAGTGATTTTGTAGCCCAGAAAAATGAAGTCTCTTAAATGAATATGAATTTGACCAAACTCTGGTCTGGCTTGCTAGGGATCGCAGATAGTTGGATACAACCTAGTGACTGAACAACAAAAGTGAAAAGGTATGTATGAAATTACTGCACGAGATAGCTGGAAATCTGTGATCAGAGCAGAATACTGAAAATAGTAATATATATTCAAAATATTGTGGAGGCATCACTTTATTAGAGTATTTCAAAGACTGTGAGACTAAACTACTAGAAACATCATATATTGTATATTTGTCAAGAACTGTAATAGTGATAAACAATGGAGTCCACTGGAAGATTTTGGAAAAATATCTAGTTAAAAGCAATGACAACTATACTCAGAAAATAAATACTAGGGACAGTCAAATCACAACTGGGAACAAGAACAAACCAATAGTATTCTTACTATTCTAGGCTCTGTAAAAGGATAGAACAAAATCAATTTAAATATTGGACAGTGAGAGCCAATTTATCATTATTTACAGGTCATTGGAAGGAGTGATGCTGAAGCTGAAACTCCAGTACTTTGGCCACCTGGTATGAAGAACTGACTCATTGGAAGATGCTGGGAAAGACTGAAGGCAGGAGAAGGGGATGACAGAGGATGAGATGGCTGGATGGCATCACCAACTCAGTGGACATGAGTTTGAGTAAACTCCAGGAGTTGGCGATGGATAAGGAGGCTTGGAGTGCTGCAGTCCATGGGGTCACAGAGTCAGACACGACTGAGTGACTGAACTGAACTGAAGAGGTCATTCATGTATGCAGAAACAAATATTTCATGTGGTTATGCCATGTATTTAGGAGCTAAAGATTTCCCTAGGAAATGAAATTCATGAATGGAATTAGAAATGAATTAAACTTATCCATTGGAAGAGAAGGACAAAGTGTGTTTCAACAAAGAGAAAAAGTGAGAGACAGAGAAAGCAGAATGTGTAAGGACACAAAAATATTTAAAATCTAGATGGAGGTCAGTGGTTAATGGCACATGTATGGATTAAGCTGGAAAGAGAAGTCGGGGAATTATCAATAATGGTCTTGCAAATCCTTTTTTTTTTTTTTTCCCAAATTGGGAAAATGGAAAGCCTTTCCAGAGAATACACATTGGCAATTATTGATAAATCAATATTCAAATTCTTTACTTCCAAAGTTAATTTACAAAATTGATCTATCTGTGAAGAAGGCTGACTCATATCAAGCACCAGCTAAATGTTACTGATCATTGTGTTCTATTGAGCTAAGGCACACAAGGCTCATTGCTTTTTTTCCCCATTTTAAAAACTAAATATGTGGGGTTTTACTCAAGTAAATACATTTTCAAGAGCTAGTTGAGGACTTGGATCCATCTTGGTATGCATAGAGTAAGTCAAAATGAAGATTTCACAACCGTTCAGTTAATATAGACAAACTTATTGCATCACCAGAAAGGCAACTTAAATACTTGAATTGTCTTTATCTAGTCCTACACACAGCAGCAGCAGAATCCTCAAGTAAGTCTGGCTGCAGATTTTGGCTGAAGAAGTCAGGCTCTGACCAGATATGGTTAAAACTGGAAAGGCTTATTGTTTTGGGTCACTCCAGTCACAGTGACATACTGATAGGCTGCAAGGAACCAGCTCTGTGCATTTCTATATGTTGCTCTGATTTGACTGATGGAACTGGCACTGGTTAACACTGTGCCTCATCTGGGATTGTGAAGGCTCACTTTTCACAAAAGCCACAAATGAGATATGCTAAACCAATCTTTTCCAGAGTATTAGTTTCTGTTGTTTTCTTTCTCTGAAAAAAAAAGTCATCACCCAAATTACCCATTTAAATTATATATGCTTTTACATTGAGGACTTGCTGTGACTTTGTTATATTGACATTTTTTAGGTGGAACCCCCAAGGTGGCAGATGATGAAGTTCAACAAAAGGCTGCATGGGAACTGAAATAGAACAGTGAATTGGTCACATGTCCTGGAGGAGGAACACAGCATTTCTTGAAGGGTCATGTGGGAAGGTCAGGGTAGGGTACAGGGGAGTGAGCTGCAGCAACTTAGGCACCTGCCTTTATTTAAGGCCCACATGTGGCATGCCTAAGGCCAGACTGGTAAGTTGAAATCAGAAAGAGTGGTGTTTTGGTAATCTCCAGGGTATTCTTGTCTAAGGGACACACAGGGAAAGGAGTTAGGAGGCAGGGAAGACCATCACAAGGGGTGTTGAGGGAATCATATCAGGAACCTTCATTTAGTTATGACTCTGTGGGTTGTTTTTAGGGCAGGTATATCTGGGGGAGACCACTGTCAGTTCAAGTCATTAGCCACACAAAACAGACGCTGAAGCAGTAATATTATGGAGTAGGTTAACTAACTCTTAATAGGACTATATTAAGCTTTGCTATTTTGGGGGGTATTTGTGGTTTTAAAATTGTTAATTAAGTGCACAGATGTTTATCTCCTGATTCAAACTCATGAAGGGTGGGAAGCAGATTCACGAATAGAGATATGGTGACTGGGAGCTATAACAGATGTCCTGCTGCAGGGAAAGATGGAGGTGAAAGGAAGATTCCCTCTGTAGCTACTGCCCTTCCCTTTTTAAAAAACTTCCTGCTCTACCTGTCCTTGATCCAAGATGGCAATTTTAGACTGGACTGGAAGAACATGCCTATTGGTCATTGCTGGATGTTGTGTAAATGTAACTATCCCCAAAAGGTAAGGTATCGTTTTGTTCTCTACATTGTGTGCCTTGCTTGAGTTTAAGAGAAAGATCTCTTATAGAAGTCAGGGCCACTGTGAGAACTTTGCTCTACTTCATTCTTTGTTGTTGTTTTACTATTATTTTGAGCATTAGGATAAAAGAACACATCATAGACCTACAAGGAAATATGTGTGTACCTTTACTTTGTCACAGATAATGTAGTCCCAACCATTTTATACTAAAGGATAATCCTTCAGTAAGGAATGAGTTCCTCGACAACTGGGAACATTCTAAGATTCTTTTAAAATATCCATAAAATGAATAAGTGATATGTAAATAACTCATTCTGTCTTTTAGGAAAGTGAAAGTCGTTCAGTCGTGTCCAACTCTTTGTGACCCTGTGGAGTAGTCCATGGAATTCTCCAGGCCAGAATACTGGAGTGGGTAGCTGTTCCTTTCTCCAGGGGATCTTCCAAACCCAGGGATCAAACCAGGTCTCCTGCATTGCAGGCGGATTTTTTTACCATCTGAGCCACCAGGGAAGCCCTGTCATCCAGTTGACCATCATAAAGATGATTTTCCAACTGATGTTACTAAACACTGATTAGTTGAACAGTTCTTGGTAATTTTACATTAGATAAGCTTGTGATGCTTTTAAAAATATATGTATTAGACTGACCCTCGATATTCTAAAATAAGACTTTAAAGTAGAACCTTGGTTTCCATGACTTGCAAATCTCCTTAAAATAACCTCTTAAAAAATCTCCTTAAAAATGTCTATATATATTTTGATATATAAACTCTGTCAGGAACTTTGCTAATGTAAGATAACTCGATCTTAATCAAACAAATGANTGTATATATGTGTCTGCAGTTCCTGTACTTATTTTTTCTACAGCCCTCTTTTCAATAAAATTTGTTGTAAGCTTTTCCCACTATTAGACAGAAAAGCTATACTCCATGATTACTGAAAAAGCTTGATATTGTTTGAATTTTGAATTAAAATGACCCTTGAAATGGATTCTGAAGGAATAATTTAAAAACACATTTTATGCCTAAGTAATCATCAAATTCTGTAAAAATTTCCATTGGCAATGTTAAAGTATTAATATAACATCAACATAAACAGACTTCAGTGTATCTCATACCTTGATGTATTAAGAATAATCAAAAACCCCTTGACTACAAAGGCATACTTACTAAAGGCATTAATATTACATATACTGCATACAGATACAGTTTACACCAAAGCACTTCACAGCTGAAATGGTGGAAAGTGTGAATTAAATATATGGAAGAAGTTATCTTAAATAGTAATCATTTCAAAGTAATAACTTATCTAAAAATGATGGCTTACTGCTTCTGCATTTGGTATTCAGCTAATAGTTGGCCTGTCAAAACTGCCAATTCTGACTGATAAATGTTCAAAAGACTATACTAGAATATTGACAAACCCTCAACTTGCATGTATTATAAAGATAAGAAGACTAAATTTATATTTACTCCAGTTCATAGCCTAGCCCTGAACTTTACAAAACAGGAAAGCTTTGATAATAATTTTTCAGATGATGAGCATTACGTATGAATATGAATACACAAACACACACATTACACAGCTTCATCATTTTTAATACAAAAGCATATGGCATTGTATCAATCAGAGTTTTACCAGACAAACAGAAACAGTAGGATGTTTATATTAAGAGATTTATTGCAAGGAATTGACTTAAGAGATTGTCAGGGCTGGCAAAACAATTTTGAAATTTAAGGAATGCCTCCAGCAAGGTGAGGCTGGAACTCCTGAGCACAAGGGAATGGAAGCTATTATTCACAGCTAAGATTTCTTAAGGAAAGTTTAGTTTTAGTCTCACAGTTTGCCAACTGATTGAATTAGGCCCATGGAGTTTATCTAGGATATTCTTCCTTCCTTAAAGTCAACTGGTAATTTAATCATATTTACATCTCTATATCAGTATTTGATTGGATATTGGAACTGAAAACTAACCATCAGGTGCAAAATTTAATGATGTGGGTGATTTACTGCCTTTGACACTGTAATGAAGTCAAATATTTAAGGTAATCTCACTATAAATACAGTCCTTATGTCTTATGTTGGTATGAAATGCTAAATGTGTGAGTAGGTTGGCCATTTAAAATTTTATTAGAGTGTCCAATAAACACTGCATCCTCTGCATCAAAAGCATGGTCAAAACTCTTGAATGTTCTTGCTATATAATAATACTATTTATAACATTATTTGCACACTCTTCTTAAGCCTGCAATTAGTTCACACTGTGGTATCTTTTCACTTTCTCTCTTTTGATCTGTAAATTTCATCACCATGCTTTGCATACTCCTCTGCCCTAATGTATTTAAGGCATTAAACATAATAATTGATTAATTATTGACTAGCAATGGTTTATGTCTTATTTGTTTTATAGAATCAGACTACTCTGCATTCTTAGAATGACACATAGGTCTTTGTTCATTTCTTCATTTATCCTATAAACATTAATTAGACAAGGAGAAATTAAAGATTTCAAAGAAAGAATAATTAAAGAAATAACATCATGTTTAAACAAAGAAGGGAATGTAGGTTAAAGTGGGCTTATTAATTTTGAAAACAGATGAAAAGATGAGGGAAAAGTAAATTATAATAGTATTTAAGCATACAATATGGAATCAGATATACTTTGCTTTGAATCACAGATTTCTCACTTAGTAACCACCTTTAAGCAAATTATATAAAATATGTGTGTCTATTTCTTCATCTGGGCTTAATAACTATTAATTATTTGTTAAATAAATATCTAAAGGAATAAAATACACAAGCCAGGTACTACACTCTTCACTGGATACATAATAGTGAATGAGATAGATATACTCCACTTTTCCATAGATACTCTGTTTAACCTACAGGGCTAGTACCAATGGAGACACTGTCTGTAAAGCACTTAATAGCATGCTTGATTCACAGAACCAACAAAGAGAAATTTTCATCATTATTACAATTACTTTTTGTAGCCATGGGAGCATGTATGTAATAATCAGTGTTTTCTAGGGAGACACAATCAATAGGGGATACATATTTGTGTGTGTGTAGGTGTGTGTGTGTGTGTACAGTATTAACTCACATGGTTATGGAAGCTGAATGCCTCATGCTCTCCTATCTGCAAGCTGGAGATCCAGGAAAGCCAATGAGTTTGAAGGCTTGAGAATCAAAGACAGTGGTGTAGATTCCAGTCCGAGTTGGAAGACCTGAAGACCAGGAGCTCTAAGGGCAGGAGAAAATGGGTATTTCAGTTCAACAGTCAGGCAGAGAGTGAATTCAACTTTTCTTCACCATTTTGTTTTATGCCAATTTTCAATGGGGGCTTCCCAGTTGGCTCAAGTGATAAAGAATAAAAATCCGTCTGCCAATGCAGGAAGCACAGGCAGGAGATACAAGTTTAATCCCTGGCTCAGAAAGATCCCCTGGAGGAAGAAGTGGAAATGCACTCCAGCATTCTTGCCTGGAGAATCACATGGACAGAAGCGCCTGGTTCAGGCTTTAGTCCATGGGGTCGTAAAGAGTTGGACATGACTGAGCACACACACATGTACAAATACACACAAAATCTTCAATGGATTATATGATGCCTGCTAACATTGGGGGCAGTCAACTGCTTATTCAGTCTACCATTTCAAATGATAATCTTCTCCAGAAACATTTTCACATATACATTCGGAAATAATGCTCAACCAGGTATCTGAGCATCCCCTTGACTAGTCAAGTTGACACATAAAACTAGCTGTCACAAGTATATATAAAAGAGCCTCTTGATGAAGGTGAAAGAGGAGAGTGAAAAGTTGGCTGGAAATTCAACATTGAAAAAACTCAGATCGTGGCATCTGGTCCCATTACTTCATGGCAAATAGAAGGGTGAAAATTGGAAGCAATGACAGATTTTATTTTCTTAGGCTCAAAAATCACTGCAGACAGTGACTGCAGCCATGAAACTAACAGACACTTGCTCCTTGGAAGGAAAGCTATGACAAACCTA
This sequence comes from Oreotragus oreotragus, assembly GCA_006410675.1. NCBI lineage: Eukaryota > Metazoa > Chordata > Mammalia > Artiodactyla > Bovidae > Oreotragus > Oreotragus oreotragus. The sequence continues at coordinate 32,661 of SJYX01006963.1, forward strand.
GACAATATATTAAAAAGCAGAGACATCATTTTGCTGACAAAGGTCCATATAGTAAAAGTTCTTGTTTTTCTAGTAGTCATGTACACATGTGAGAAATGGACCATAAAAGAAGGTTGAGCAACAAAGACTTGATGTTTTCAAACTGTGGTGCTGGAGAAGACTCTTGAGAGCCCCTTGGACTGCAAGGAGATCAAACTGGTCAATCCTAAAAAAAAAATCAACCCTGAATATTCATTGGAAGGACTGATGCTGAAGCTGAAGCACCAATACTTTGGCTACCTGATGTGAAAAGCCAACTGACTGGAAAAGATACTGATAATGGGAAAGACTGAAGGCAAAATGAGAAGGAGGTGGCAGAAGATGAGATGGTAAGATAGCATCACTGACTCAGTTCAGTTCAGCTCAGTTCAGTCGCTCAGTTGTGTCTGACTCTTTGTGACTCCATGTGCAGCACACCAGGCTTCCCTGTCCATCACCAATTCCTGGAGCCTACTCAAACTCATGTCCACTGTGTTGGTGATGCCATTCAACCATTTCATCCTCTGTTGTCCCCTTCTCTCCTGTCTTCATTCTTTCCCAGCATCAGGGTTTTTTTCAAATGAATTCGTTCTTCACATCAGGTGCCCAAATTATTAGAGTTTCAGCTTCAGCATCAGTCCTTTCAATGAATATTCAGAACCAATTTCCTTTAAGATGGACTGGTTGGATCTCCTTGCAGTCCAAGGGACTCTCAAGAGTCTTCTCCAACACCACAGTTCAAAAGCATCAATTCTTTGGCGCTCAGCTTTCTTTACAGATCAACTGTCACATCCATACATGACTACTGGAAAAACCATACTTTTGACTAGATGGATTTTGTTGGTCAAATAATATTTCTGCTTTTAAATATGCTTTCTAGGTTGGGCATAGTTTTTCTTCCAAGGAACAAGAGTCTTTTAATTTCATGGCTATAGTTACCATCTGCAGTGATTTTGTAGCCCAGAAAAATGAAGTCTCTTAAATGAATATGAATTTGACCAAACTCTGGTCTGGCTTGCTAGGGATCGCAGATAGTTGGATACAACCTAGTGACTGAACAACAAAAGTGAAAAGGTATGTATGAAATTACTGCACGAGATAGCTGGAAATCTGTGATCAGAGCAGAATACTGAAAATAGTAATATATATTCAAAATATTGTGGAGGCATCACTTTATTAGAGTATTTCAAAGACTGTGAGACTAAACTACTAGAAACATCATATATTGTATATTTGTCAAGAACTGTAATAGTGATAAACAATGGAGTCCACTGGAAGATTTTGGAAAAATATCTAGTTAAAAGCAATGACAACTATACTCAGAAAATAAATACTAGGGACAGTCAAATCACAACTGGGAACAAGAACAAACCAATAGTATTCTTACTATTCTAGGCTCTGTAAAAGGATAGAACAAAATCAATTTAAATATTGGACAGTGAGAGCCAATTTATCATTATTTACAGGTCATTGGAAGGAGTGATGCTGAAGCTGAAACTCCAGTACTTTGGCCACCTGGTATGAAGAACTGACTCATTGGAAGATGCTGGGAAAGACTGAAGGCAGGAGAAGGGGATGACAGAGGATGAGATGGCTGGATGGCATCACCAACTCAGTGGACATGAGTTTGAGTAAACTCCAGGAGTTGGCGATGGATAAGGAGGCTTGGAGTGCTGCAGTCCATGGGGTCACAGAGTCAGACACGACTGAGTGACTGAACTGAACTGAAGAGGTCATTCATGTATGCAGAAACAAATATTTCATGTGGTTATGCCATGTATTTAGGAGCTAAAGATTTCCCTAGGAAATGAAATTCATGAATGGAATTAGAAATGAATTAAACTTATCCATTGGAAGAGAAGGACAAAGTGTGTTTCAACAAAGAGAAAAAGTGAGAGACAGAGAAAGCAGAATGTGTAAGGACACAAAAATATTTAAAATCTAGATGGAGGTCAGTGGTTAATGGCACATGTATGGATTAAGCTGGAAAGAGAAGTCGGGGAATTATCAATAATGGTCTTGCAAATCCTTTTTTTTTTTTTTTTCCCAAATTGGGAAAATGGAAAGCCTTTCCAGAGAATACACATTGGCAATTATTGATAAATCAATATTCAAATTCTTTACTTCCAAAGTTAATTTACAAAATTGATCTATCTGTGAAGAAGGCTGACTCATATCAAGCACTAGCTAAATGTTACTGATCGTTGTGTTCTATTGAGCTAAGGCACACAAGGCTCATTGCTTTTTTTCCCCATTTTAAAAACTAAATATGTGGGGTTTTACTCAAGTAAATACATTTTCAAGAGCTAGTTGAGGACTTGGATCCATCTTGGTATGCATAGAGTAAGTCAAAATGAAGATTTCACAACCGTTCAGTTAATATAGACAAACTTATTGCATCACCAGAAAGGCAACTTAAATACTTGAATTGTCTTTATCTAGTCCTACACACAGCAGCAGCAGAATCCTCAAGTAAGTCTGGCTGCAGATTTTGGCTGAAGAAGTCAGGCTCTGACCAGATATGGTTAAAACTGGAAAGGCTTATTGTTTTGGGTCACTCCAGTCACAGTGACATACTGATAGGCTGCAAGGAACCAGCTCTGTGCATTTCTATATGTTGCTCTGATTTGACTGATGGAACTGGCACTGGTTAACACTGTGCCTCATCTGGGATTGTGAAGGCTCACTTTTCACAAAAGCCACAAATGAGATATGCTAAACCAATCTTTTCCAGAGTATTAGTTTCTGTTGTTTTCTTTCTCTGAAAAAAAAAGTCATCACCCAAATTACCCATTTAAATTATATATGCTTTTACATTGAGGACTTGCTGTGACTTTGTTATATTGACATTTTTTAGGTGGAACCCCCAAGGTGGCAGATGATGAAGTTCAACAAAAGGCTGCATGGGAACTGAAATAGAACAGTGAATTGGTCACATGTCCTGGAGGAGGAACACAGCATTTCTTGAAGGGTCATGTGGGAAGGTCAGGGTAGGGTACAGGGGAGTGAGCTGCAGCAACTTAGGCACCTGCCTTTATTTAAGGCCCACATGTGGCATGCCTAAGGCCAGACTGGTAAGTTGAAATCAGAAAGAGTGGTGTTTTGGTAATCTCCAGGGTATTCTTGTCTAAGGGACACACAGGGAAAGGAGTTAGGAGGCAGGGAAGACCATCACAAGGGGTGTTGAGGGAATCATATCAGGAACCTTCATTTAGTTATGACTCTGTGGGTTGTTTTTAGGGCAGGTATATCTGGGGGAGACCACTGTCAGTTCAAGTCATTAGCCACACAAAACAGACGCTGAAGCAGTAATATTATGGAGTAGGTTAACTAACTCTTAATAGGACTATATTAAGCTTTGCTATTTTGGGGGGTATTTGTGGTTTTAAAATTGTTAATTAAGTGCACAGATGTTTATCTCCTGATTCAAACTCATGAAGGGTGGGAAGCAGATTCACGAATAGAGATATGGTGACTGGGAGCTATAACAGATGTCCTGCTGCAGGGAAAGATGGAGGTGAAAGGAAGATTCCCTCTGTAGCTACTGCCCTTCCCTTTTTAAAAAACTTCCTGCTCTACCTGTCCTTGATCCAAGATGGCAATTTTAGACTGGACTGGAAGAACATGCCTATTGGTCATTGCTGGATGTTGTGTAAATGTAACTATCCCCAAAAGGTAAGGTATCGTTTTGTTCTCTACATTGTGTGCCTTGCTTGAGTTTAAGAGAAAGATCTCTTATAGAAGTCAGGGCCACTGTGAGAACTTTGCTCTACTTCATTCTTTGTTGTTGTTTTACTATTATTTTGAGCATTAGGATAAAAGAACACATCATAGACCTACAAGGAAATATGTGTGTACCTTTACTTTGTCACAGATAATGTAGTCCCAACCATTTTATACTAAAGGATAATCCTTCAGTAAGGAATGAGTTCCTCGACAACTGGGAACATTCTAAGATTCTTTTAAAATATCCATAAAATGAATAAGTGATATGTAAATAACTCATTCTGTCTTTTAGGAAAGTGAAAGTCGTTCAGTCGTGTCCAACTCTTTGACCCTGTGGAGTAGTCCATGGAATCCTCCAGGCCAGAATACTGGAGTGGGTAGCTGTTCCTTTCTCCAGGGCTTCCCAACCCAGGGATCAAACCAGGTCTCCTGCATTGCAGGCGGATTTTTTTACCATCTGAGCCACCAGGGAAGCCCTGTCATCCAGTTGACCATCATAAAGATGATTTTCCAACTGATGTTACTAAACACTGATTAGCTGAACAGTTCTTGGTAATTTTACATTAGATAAGCTTGTGATGCTTTTAAAAGTATATGTATTAGACTGACCCTCGATATTCTAAAATAAGACTTTAAAGTAGAACCTTGGTTTCCATCACTTGCAAATCTCCTTAAAATAACCTCTTAAAAAATCTCCTTAAAAATGTCTATATATATTTTGATATATAAACTCTGTCAGGAACTTTGCTAATGTAAGATAACTCGATCTTAATCAAACAAATGACATGTGTTCCAAAATGCAATGGTTTTTCTTAAACAAATTATGAAATGCTCACATTTCTGCACACTGGTTTTTCTCTGTCTAGAAAGCCCTGATATACTAATTAACTCATAATAATTTTTCATGAAATTAAATTTTCTTATCATTCCTCTCATTTCCATCAGCAGACAGAGTCAAGTGTTTACTGTAATGGAAAGATCAGAAGCTTATTAAACAGTGATTTGAACTCACATATTAGCATCTGTTCTTTCCTAAAATCTCACTGAAAGAACTATCAAGATACTTTTATAGACATAGATCCTTAAGAACAAAGAGAAATTGAGAGAAATGAATGCTGGAAAGAAGACAATAAAACTCTGAATGCTGGAATGTAGATTGATGAGTGATGGCTGACTTACAAGAATGCACAAGGTTGACCCTCGGGGATTTTCAAGGAGAGTGGGCACAGGAGCCTCAGAGCATGCCTATGGTTCCTACAGGACACTGAATAGCCCTGGATTGGGAAACAGTGATAACCTTCACAATTGTCTAGAGGTAAGCAAGGGGCAGAAAGCAAGTGCATTGGTTAGGAAATGAAATGCTCACATTTCTGCACACTGGTTTTTCTCTGTCTAGAAAGCCCTGATATACTAATTAACTCATAATAATTTTTCATGAAATTAAATTTTCTTATCATTCCTCTCATTTCCATCAGCAGACAGAGTCAAGTGCTTACTGTAATGGAAAGATCAGAAGCTTATTAAACAGTGATTTGAACTCACATATTAGCATCTGTTCTTTCCTAAAATCTCACTGAAAGAACTATCAAGATACTTTTATAGACATAGATCCTTAAGAACAAAGAGAAACTGAGAGAAATGAATGCTGGAAAGAAGACAATAAAACTCTGAATGCTGGAATGTAGATTGATGAGTGATGGCTGACTTACAAGAATGCACAAGGTTGACCCTCGGGGATTTTCAAGGAGAGTGGGCACAGGAGCCTCAGAGCATGCCTATGGTTCCTACAGGACACTGAATAGCCCTGGATTGGGAAACAGTGATAACCTTCACAATTGTCTAGAGGTAAGCAAGGGGCAGAAAGCAAGTGCATTGGTTAGGAGTCTGATTGCACTGAGACGACCCAGAAGGGTGGTATGGGGAGGGAGGAGGGAAGGGGGTTCAGGATGGGGAACACGTGTATACCTGTGGCGGATTCATGCCGATGTATGGCAAAACCAATACAATATGGTAAAGTAATTAACCTCCAGTTAAAATAAATAAATGTATATATATTTTTTAAAAAAGAATCTGATTTAGCAAGCTATTAGGTACCTAAAACCTTTCTCAGCTCCCCTCAGTCAGGTAACTATACCTCCTTTTCCTTGGTAGCTGAAGGTTTAATGTTTGAAAAGTTTAACTGAAGTTTCTTTGAACCTGGGAATGCTGGCCACTGAAGCAAAAACAGATAACTAAAATTCACATTTTGAAAGGTGAAACTACAGTTTGCAGCCTGAAACACTCAGGCTGATAACACCCAGCAGCTTGGAGGATTACTCTTTGCAGATTTTGAAGGCTATTGGAAAAGACTGAAAAGATTGGATATTGGGTAATCATCCCACATAACCAGGCAACCACTACAAAATACAGCTAAAGTCCATTTGACACTCATTTATTGAATTCCTTCTACATGCACATCACTGTTCTAGTTGTTGGGAGTGCAGCAGCAAATGTCTATACTGAGAAAGATGGGTAGATAGATAAATAGATAGGTGGATAATGTGTGTGTGTGTGCATAATGTATATTCAAAAATCCCTGCTTCCATGGCAGTGTATGACAATAATGGCTAATATTAGCAGATACTTAGGTAGCATTTACTATGTTTATCCACACTCTTTTAAACATTTTACAGACATACATTAACTTGTTTATTCTTCATATCAATTTTATGAGGTAGGGACTATTATTATCCATATTTACAGATCTAGTAGTTGAAGCACAGAGAAAATTAATTTGTCCAATATTTCACAGCTTTTAAGTGGCAGACTGGCATTTAAATATAGATAATCTGATGCCAGAGTTTGTGCTGTTTATACTATGCTTACTCCTTGGAAGAAAAGTTATGACCAACCTAGATAGCATATTTAAAAGCAGAGACATTACTTTGCCAACTAAGGTCTGTCTAGTCAAAGCTATGGTTTTTCCAGTAGTCATGTATGGATGTGAGAGTTGGACTGTGAAGAAGGCTGAGTGCCAAAGAATTGATGCTTTTGAACTGTCGTGTTGGAGAAGACTTTTGAGAGTCCTTTGAACTGCAAGGAGATCCAACCAGTCCATTCTGAAGGAGATCAACCCTGGGATTTCTTTGGAAGGAATGATGCTAAAGCCGAAACTCCAGTACTTTGGCCACCTCATTTGAAGAGTTGACTCATTGGAAAACACTTTGATGGTGGGAGGGATTGGGGGCAGGAGGAAAAGGGGACAACAGAGGATGAGATGGCTGGATGGTATCACTGACTCGATGGATGTGAGTCTGAGTGAACTCTGGGAGTTGGTGATGGATAGGGAGGCCTGGCATGCTGTGATTCAAGGGGTCGGAAAGAGTCGGACATGACTGAGTGACTGAACTGAACTGATACAATTGCCAATGACCAAAGATTTAATCAATTTTGCCTCTGTAATGAAGCCTCTATATATGTAATGCTAAATTGCTTCAGTTGTGTCCAACTCTTTGCAACACTAGGGACTGTAGCCCACCAAGCTTCTCTGTCCACAGGATTTTCCAGGTAAGAATACTGGAGTGGGTTGCTATGCCCTTCTCCAGAGGATCTTCCCAATATAGGGATCAAACCCATGTCTCCTGTAGGCTCCTGCATTGCAGGTGCTGCTGCTAGGGAAGACCAATGAAGCCTCCATAAAATCCAAAAGGACAGGTTCAAAGAGCTGTTGAGTTAATGAACATATGGAGGCCCTGGGAGGAAGGTTAGGAGGGTGGAGAGAGCACAGAAGCTCCACATCTTTCCCCATCCCTTCTACATGCACTTCTACCACCTGGTTGTTCCTAACTCACCTTCTGTTATAATATAACAGTAGTCTCATACCTAGGATATTTCTCAGAGTTCTGTGACCCACTCTAGCAAATTAGTTGTACTAAGGAAGAGGCCTTGGTAACCTCTGGTTTATATCCATCTGGTCAGAAGCACAGGCTACAGCTGAATTTGTGATTGGCACCTGAAGCGGGGGGCGTGGGGTGATGTCTTATAGGAATGAACTCTCAACTTATAGGATTAAATACTATCTCCAAGTAGATGGAACCCACACACACAATTGGAAACTAAATCTCAGAACACCAGGCAGACAGAGAATCCTGTACTTAGTGGGGTCCTGGGCTGTGGGGAATAGTAAAAGGTTATAATTTTAATTAGGGTTGTCAGGGAAGACAGACTGAAAGAAGGACATCTGAACAATGTTTGGAAGGAGATAGGGAGCTAGCCATGTAGCTCTTTGATACAAAAATTATGCAGACAAAGGGAACATGTGAAAACTGAAGTCAGAACGAGCCTGGAACCAATGTAGCTGTAGCAGGATAGAAGAGATCCAGCGTAACAGGAGAAACTGGATCCAGGACCCAGATCACACAGGGTCTTGGGCAATGGTGATGACTCTGACTTTCAGTCCAGTAGAGATGATTATGGCTCTTTCTTGAGAATAGACTTAAGGTCAAGAATAAAAGTAGGGAGAATTTTACCATAATCCAGAGAGAAATGGTAAAGCTTGGATGATGAAGAGAACGATGAAGGTGGTTATATGTCTACCACTCAATCACCCTTACATGAGATAAAATGTTTCTAGTCAAAATCAAAATTTTCATGGCAAATGATTTCTAAAGTAGAATTTTATACCCAGACCCATTAACAGTATGAGTGTTGATTAGCAACATATTCAGGAATATCAGCCAAGAATCTTACTAATAAAATCCACTTGAGTTAGTTTCAATAAATGGGAAGGTATTACAGTTCATTATTTAGCTCTCAGAACCTCTAGGTGGACAAGAAAACTGAGCTCAGAAAACACACAGCAGAAGTATATATGCACAAGGGAGATAAGCGAGAATCACACTGATGCTTTATGTACTACTAGTATCACATCCTACAGAAATGCCACAGCTCCAACACTGGAACTCCTAAAGAGCTCGATACCTCCACAATGATGCTGGCCAGAAGACAGACTCTATGTATACCTGTGTCTTCTTCCTTAAGTAACAGTCTCAAACAGCTGTATACATGAACTTCGGTTGAAATCAAGGTCACATGTCTCCATGGTAGCATAAGGAAGGCTAAGGAATGAGCTGTGCCATTTGTATTGGGGACATGAAAGTTAAATATGAAGTACTCCCAACTTAGGAAGTGATTTCCAAACATGTTGAGTGCAAACACAGACTACAAACATGACAGATTTTCACTTTCATTCCACATTTTCTACTTAAAATCAAAACACAGTCTTCATATGCATACATTTCCCTAAACAACACAAATAATGTGTTCCTTTTAACATAATGCAATTCTCATTGAATAAAAGTAAGTATATCCTCTTGCTAAAAAGGAAACCAAATAAGACATATCAGTTACTTTCTCTAGGTTTAAATGCAGGTCTTCGGATAATCCTCAGGTGAAGTATAGAACCTATTGGTTAATTATAAAATAAATATAAAGTTACATCTTAAATTTAACTACTGTCTACATGTTTTACTTAAGTAGAGGAATTGTGGGTTAAAACTAAAGGAAAATATTGCACAAAAGGGAACAAAATATGAGTGGATACTTTAAATTATGCAATTTGTCACAAATCTATAATTTGTATTTATAAAGTTCTCCTTTTCTGACCAGTTTCCTCTTCCCTTTACCCCTAACCAGTGGACAGAGGAGTCTAGTAGGCTGCAGTCTATGGGGTCGCTAAGA
>SJYX01006963.1:43095-82975 GCA_006410675.1 Oreotragus oreotragus
GGAGGGTGGAGAGAGCACAGAAGCTCCACATCTTTCCCCATCCCTTCTACATGCACTTCTACCATCTGGTTGTTCCTGACTCACCTTCTGTTATAATATAACAGTAGTCTCATACCTAGGATATTTCTCAGAGTTCTGTGACCCACTCTAGCAAATTAGTTGTACTAAGGAAGAGGCCTTGGTAACCTCTGGTTTATATCCATCTGGTCAGAAGCACAGGCTACAGCTGGATTTGTGATTGGCACCTGAAGCGGGGGGCGTGGGGTGATGTCTTATAGGAATGAACTCTCAACTTATAGGATTAAATACTATCTCCAAGTAGATGGAACCCACACACACAATTGGAAACTAAATCTCAGAACACCAGGCAGACAGAGAATCCTGTACTTAGTGGGGTCCTGGGCTGTGGGGAATAGTAAAAGCTTATAATTTTAATTAGGGTTGTCAGGGAAGACAGACTGAAAGAAGGACATCTGAACAATGTTTGGAAGGAGATAGGGAGCTAGCCATGTAGCTCTTTGATACAAAAATTATGCAGACAAAGGGAACATGTGAAAACTGAAGTCAGAACGAGCCTGGAACCAATGTAGCTGTAGCAGGATAGAAGAGATCCAGCGTAACAGGAGAAACTGGATCCAGGACCCAGATCACACAGGGTCTTGGGCAATGGTGATGACTCTGACTTTCAGTCCAGTAGAGATGATTATGGCTCTTTCTTGAGAATAGACTTAAGGTCAAGAATAAAAGTAGGGAGAATTTTACCATAATCCAGAGAGAAATGGTAAAGCTTGGATGATGAAGAGAACGATGAAGGTGGTTATATGTCTACCACTCAATCACCCTTACATGAGATAAAATGTTTCTAATCAAAATCAAAATTTTCATGGCAAATGATTTCTAAAGTAGAATTTTATACCCAGACCCATTAACAGTATGAGTGTTGATTAGCAACATATTCAGGAATATCGGCCAAGAATCTTACTAATAAAATCCACTTGAGTTAGTTTCAATAAGTGGGAAGTTATTACAGTTCATTATTTAGCTCTCAGAACCTCTAGGTGGACAAGAAAACTGAGCTCAGAAAACACACAGCAGAAGTATATACACACAGGGGAGATAAGCGAGAATCACACTGATGCTTTATGTACTACTAGTATCACATCCTACAGAAATGCCACAGCTCCAACACTGGAACTCCTAAAGAGCTGGATACCTCCACAATGATGCTGGCCAGAGACAGACTCTATGTATACCTGTGTCTTCTTCCTTAAGTAACAGTCTCATACAGCTGTATACATGAACTTCGGTTGAAATCAAGGTCACGTGTCTCCATGGTAGCATAAGGAAGGCTAAGGAATGAGCTGTGCCATTTGTATTGGGGACATGAAAGTTAAATATGAAGTACTCCCAACTTAGGAAGTGATTTCCAAACATGTTGAGTGCAAACACAGACTACAAACATGACAGATTTTCACTTTCATTCCACATTTTCTACTTAAAATCAAAACACAGTCTTCATATGCATACATTTCCCTAAACAACACAAATAATGTGTTCCTTTTAACATAATGCAATTCTCATTGAATAAAAGTAAGTATATCCTCTTGCTAAAAAGGAAACCAAATAAGACATATCAGTTACTTTCTCTAGGTTTAAATGCAGGTCTTCGGATAATCCTCAGGTGAAGTATAGAACCTATTGGTTAATTATAAAATAAATATAAAGTTACATCTTAAATTTAACTACTGTCTACATGTTTTACTTAAGTAGAGGAATTGTGGGTTAAAACTAAAGGAAAATATTGCACAAAAGGGAACAAAATATGAGTGGATACTTTAAATTATGCAATTTGTCACAAATCTATAATTTGTATTTATAAAGTTCTCCTTTTCTGACCAGTTTCCTCTTCCCTTTACCCCTAACCAGTGGACAGAGGAGTCTAGTAGGCTGCAGTCTATGGGGTCGCTAAGAGCCGGACACGACTGAGCAACTTCACTTTCACTTTTCACTTTCAGGCATTGGAGAAGGAAATGGCAACCCACTCCAGTGTTCTTGCCTGGAGAATCCCAGGGATGGGGGAGCCTGGTGGGCTGCCATCTATGGGGTTGCACAGAGTTGGACACGACTGGAGCGACTTAGCAGCAGCAGCAGCAGCAACAGCAGCAGCAGCAGTGTATCAACTCCTCAGGACTTTTACTTGAGAGTAAACTTTGTTTTGTGTTTGTTTATTTTATTCATGTTTTTATTACTGAGTTCATGGTAATCTTATTCATACATATTATATTATTTTTTATCACTACATACAGCAGAATTAGGATGAATTCTGCTGAACCCTTTTCCTTGGTTTTCAACATCTTCTTTACTGTTTCAGCACAAGTTGAAATGGTGGCAGCTCCATTTTTCTTAATAATATATATCGGTTATGCAAACAATATCAAAATCAATTCTTAACCTTTAGGTAAGGTCAGGCTTTTTGAAAAGCCTGAAATGACCAGAATGTAGCCATATTCTCCAATGTTATATATGATTTTTTTATGTTCACTAGATTTGAGAGATAATTTGCTTGGAGACATTTTTGTACATCTGCTAGGGAAGGCACTATGAGATTTTGTTCTGGACTGTTTCTTCCAGTGTTTTTGTGTAGCAAAAATGGTTGGAAGATGACAGCAGCACTCCAACAGAGGGCAGTTTTATGTGCTGCCCAGTGTAATAATGATAGCATCTCTAGGTGGGGCAGATTTCAGAAAGATTTGCTTATAGTCCATTACAAAAAAAAATTATGTTTTTTTTTTTTTGTTGTTGTTGTAAGATTCAGTTTTCTTGGCTGTTGTCTTAGCCTGCTCAGACTATCATAACAAAATAACACAGACTGGCTGGCTTAAGAAATAGAAATTTATTTTCTTATAGTTCTGGAGTCTGGGAATATCAAGATCAAGATACTGGCAAAGTAGATTTCATTCTAAGTCCTCTTTTTGCAGCTTGTAGGTGGTCACTTCTTGCTGTACATACATACAGCTTTTTTGTCACTGAGAAAGAGAGTGTTCTCTGGTGTCTTTTCCTTTAAGGGCACTAATTCTGTTAGACCAGGGCCCCACTCCTAAGATATCATTTAACTTCAGTTACTTTCTTAGAGACCCCATATCCAAATATAGCTACATGGAGGGTTAGGGCTTCAACTCATGAATCTGAGGGGATACAAGCATTCAGTTTATAATAGCTGTGATGCAAACTCATACACATGCACCAACTATCTACTTGGGCAAATCCATCAGTTTGCATTGGGAGTTAAACTCATTTCACTTGCTATTTTGTGAATAATAAAGTTCTTTTCTCTTACCTAGTCATCTCACTTGCTAAACTGACCAGCCAACTTGTCAATTTGTAAGGAGGATAAAACATTAGAGCATTCACAATTCTGGACTCCTGGCACAAGTAACTTTTCCTGCTACACCAAGAGTAAACCAACAGAGTCAAATTTATACATACATAAAGAAAGAGTTTAATCTAATTAGAGTTCGTTCATATAATTGCCAGCATTTCCACGCCAGATATAAATTTCTAACATTTTTAACCATTTCTAAAAGTTATGAGCCTTTCTCTTAGGGTAACAGCTATACATATCAACTGCTTTTTCAAAGCATAAACTATAGGGCTTTGAAAACATACTATTCTTACAATATAATGTGACTTGCTGGGTTCTAGGTTTTACTGTCTATAAGGCCAGCTGCCTCTGAGTGGTTGAGTCCCTCTTGTGACCAGTGAATATCACGAGCATCATTTCATTGTCTTAGTTTTCTGCTATAAAATATGCTTCTTTTGGATAAGAAAAGGGAATATATGTGTAAATATATATATACTATAATGTATATTTATATGTATATGTAAATACATGCTAGGCTGTTCTTAGTAGCTCAGACGTGTCTGATTCTTTGGAACCCCATGGACTACAGCCCGCCAGGCTCCTTTGTCCATGGGGATTCTCCAGGCAAGAATGTTGAATGGGTTGCCATGCCCTCCTCCAGGGAATCTTCCCTACCCAGGGATTGAACCTAGGTCTCCCACATTGCAGGCAGGTTCTTTACCATCTGAACCACCAGGGAAGCCATAAGTAAATATAATTACATATATTTAAATATTATATATGAACACAAAACAGATGTATATATAATAAACATATGTATGGTACCCAGTTATAGATAGGTCCTCCAGAATATGGCCATGAATTGGGCTCAGAATTAATCCCTGCTTTGGTGTATTGAATAGTAATGCTATAGTCAGTGAAGACTTAGTGAGGAAAATCTAACTGAGGAATCCATGCAATTTCTCCATTCCTGCAAAAATGACTACTTCATTCACAAGCTAATTGAGCATGTAATGGTGTGACTTAGGAAACAACTGATAGCCACATGACAGTTAATTTCTTTTTCATTTGTTTATTGAAAGCCTCATTTGCATCTTAGACTTGTATTAGTTTTTTTCATGAAACAGAAACATCACTTTCTAGTTCCATTTTGAAAGATCTGTCCAGCTCTTTCCCAGAACTCCTTGATTTCAGTCTTTCTGTATTGTTCAAGTCCCTGAAAATCTACCAAATGATTAGTCACTACTCATGAATAAAATTGTATCTCCTCCCAGGCATCTCCACCAGAAATATCCTTTCTTGGAAGAGAGGTGCTTCTTCTAGGAACAAATGAACCACAGAACATACTTTCTGACATTCTCTCCCTTTGAAAGCTTTCTTTCTCCATTTTTTACTTTAGGGTCACATACGAGTGAAGCTGTAATGCTACAGTAGTCTTCTTCCAGCATATCATCTGTTATCCAGTCTTGCTAGTTTCCTCCTCATAGGAAACTCCCAGGAGAACAGAGGTGGGGATTGGGACTGGAGTGACAAGAGCAGGTATGCTGTGTGTAAGCCACATGCTCATGAAGCTTGCTTTGCCTGTGTTCCCTACAGGCTTCCCAGGTGGTGCTAGTGGTAAAGCATCTGTCTGCCAATGCAAGAGACTCCAGAGATGCGCATTTGATCTCTGGGTCTGGAAGATCTCCTAGAGGAGGCATGGCAACCCACTCTAATAGTCTTCCTTGGAGAACCCCATGGACACAGAAGGAGTCAGATCTGACTGAATAATTGAGCACACAAACAGTTTCCTGCTAAAAACAAGTCCTTTTCATATCACTTCTCCTTGATGATAGTGGGATGCTGGTCATTTTTGAATTAAGGCCAGTATTTCCAATAACATCCAATTGATCATTTCCCTGGTGGCTCAGTGGTAAAGAATGCCTGCCAGTTCAGGAGATGTAAGAGACACGTGTTCAGTCCCTGGGTTGGGAAGATATCGGTTGGGCATGGCAACACTCCAGTATTCTGGCTTGGAGAATCCCATGAACTGAGGAGCCTGTCCAGCCACAGTCCACAGGATCACAAAGAGTTGGACATGCTAGAAATGACTTAACATGCACCCAGGATCATTGGCAGTTTAGGTCACATGGTCACTTGATTGAGTCACTTAGTTTCTGTGAGGGACCAGGAGTAAACCAAAGGCTGTTTCTTGAAAGGTGAGTAGCATCTGACATTTCTCCAAATATTAAGGAAATCCTCTGTAAACCACTTATTTGGGGGTTAGCATTTTTTTTTCTTAAAGGGCTGGTTAGTAGAGATTTTGGGCATATGGCCCATTTGGTCTCAGTCACAACAGCTTGATTTGGCCACGGTAGAACACATGAGGTAGTCCAAAACAGTGAGTTTGTGGATGTGCATGGCTGTGCTCCAGTAAGACAATAAAATGCAGATGCACTGTAAGCTGTATTCTACTGAGTCCTGCTGTTATTGGGGCCTGTCACTAATTCCATAGAGCATTTCAGTCTTCTCCCAAAACTTGAGTAATCATTGGTTATAGGAGCAAGTACAGAGCTGGTAGGCAGCACTGTACTTGGGGAATGGAGAGACTTCTATTGCTTTGGACCTTAGTCAAAGCTGGTAGTCAGCGAGTTCATTTAACAAATGGATTAGACCTAAACATTTTATCCCCAACCCAAAGGATGTTCCATAAAGCACTGTGCATTTTTCTTATTTGTAGTGAGTCTATTGTACTTTACAGTGGATTTTTGAAGTATCTGAAAACACCAGAAGCACTGAATGACACAAATTTGGCAGACTCAGTCGTTCATGAGATTTATCTTATACCTCATGGCATACATTTGTATTATAAGTATCCACAAAACAGCATGGTATTGGCGTGAAAGCAGACATATGGATCAATGCAAGAGAATAGAGAGCCCAGAAATAAACTCACATGCCTATGTTCAATTAATCTTCAACAAAGGAGGCAACAATATACAATGGGAAAAAGACAGTCTCTTTAGCAAGTGGTATTGGGAAAGTTGGTCAGCCACACTCAGATCAGTGAAATTAGACAATTCTCACCATATACAAAAATAAACTCTTAAAGACTTAAACATAGGACATGACACCAAAGAACTCTTAGAAGAGATTATAGGCAAAACATTCTCTGACATAAATTGTACCAATGTTTTCTTAGGTTAGTCTCTCAAGGCAGCAGAAATAAACATAAAATTAAACAAAGGGAAATTAATCAAACTCTCCATCTTTTGCATAATTGAAGGAAACCAAAAACAAAACTACAAAACAACCAACAGAATGGGAGAAAACATTTACAAGTGATATAATGACCAACAAAGGCTTAATTTCCAAAATGTACAATTAGCTCATACAACTTAACAACAAAATACCAAATAACTCAACTGAAAAATGGGCTGAATACCTAAACAGAGATTTCTCCAAAGAAGACATAGAGATGGCCAACAGGCACATGAAAAGATGCGCAACATCACTAATTATTCAAGAAATGCAAATGAGATAACTTCTCATCAGTTTGAATGCTATCATTAAAACATTTAAAAATAACAAATACTGGAGAGGGCATGGAGAAAAGTCAACTCTCCTACACCATTGGTGGGAATGTAAGTTGCTGGAGCACTATGGGAAAGAGTATGCAGTTTCCCCGGAAACCTGAAAACAGAGCTAGGATATGATCTAGCAATCTCACTCCTGGGCAAATATCCAAACAAAACTTTAATTCAAAAATATGCTGGCACCCCTATGTTCACAGCAGCAGTATTCACAATGTCCATGATCTGGAAGCAATCTAAATGGCTATTGACAGATGAATGAATAAAGAAGATGTGGTACGTATACACAACGGAATACTACTCAGCCATAAAAATAACAAAACAGCGTCATTTGCAGCAACATGCATGCAACTAGAGATTATCATACTGAGTAAGTCAGAAAGAGAAAGCCCTAATATCACTTTTATGTGGAATCTAAAATATGACACAAATGAACCTATCTATGTAACAGAAATAGACATGGATACAGACAAGAGACTCTTGCTAGCTAAAGGGGGTGGCGATGGGGGAGGGCTGGAGGAGGAAGTAGGCATTAGCAGATGTAAGCTATTATATACAGAGTGGATAAACAATAAAGTCCTGCTGCAGAGAACAGGAAACAATATTTAATATACTATATAAACCAGATGGAAAATAATTTAAAAAATAATGTATATATATATGTGTGTGTATAACTGAATCAATTTGCTGTACAGCAGGAATTAACATGATATTGTAAGTCAACTACACTTCAATAAAAAAGTTATCACACACTACTCTCACCTCCTGCTTACTAGATTCTATTAATAAGATTTTATTGATATTGTAGATCATGGGTTGATAAGATTTTTGTTTTGTCTCAGAGTAAAAAATTTTTCTACAGCAAGTTTTTTCTCTAAAGCACCAGAACATAAATATCTCAGGGTTTGTGGGCCATATTTAGTTCTTGTCATATATTAGTGGGTGTACATGTGTATGTGTGTGTTTGCAAACTTTTACAAGTGTAATAACTGTATTTAGCCCACAGGACTTATAAAAACAGATTGTGGACTGAATTTGGCTAATGGACCATAGTTTGACAATCACTTGAGTAGCCCAATTTCATTTAGTTTGAAATTCTGAGATTATCAAGGTTCTGTCATATTGAATTGTGGCACAGATTTCAATAATTATTCAATTTTAAAGCATAAGAATAAAAAAATAATGTCAATATCTTTGTTGACTGAATGCAAATTGCCTCTGTTATTCTTTACATTGTGGAAGTAGAAACGATGGGCTTCCCCAATGGCTCAAGTGGCAAAGAATACCCCCGCCAATACTGGAGATGCAGGAGACTCAGTTTTGATCCCTGGGTTGCAAAGATCCCCTGAGAAGGAAATGCTAAGCCATTTCAGTATTCTTGCCTGGAAATCCCATGGATGGAGGAACCTGGTTGGCTACAATCCACAGGGTTGCAAAGAGTCGAGCATGAATGAATTGATGGAGCAGCAGCAACAGAAACAAATGTAACAAAGACAAAGCCCTTTGTTAATTTCCCACAGCAAAGGGACAACAGGAAGAACAGACATTACTTTGGTCATCTTTTGTTTACATTCACAATAAATGCTGTCATTATCCAGGACACATCTGTCTGTGCACAAACCAAACAGGTGAGTGAGGTGAGGAAGTGATATGCGACATACACACTGCTATATATAAAACAGAAAGCTAATAAAGATCTACTGATTAGCACAGGGAACGCTACTCAAACAGGTCTGTAATGACCTACATGGGAAAGGCATCGAAAAAAGAGCTGCTGCTGCTACTGCTGTTGCTAAGTCGCTTCAGTCGTGTCTGACTCTGTGCGACCCCAGAGACGGCAGCCCACCAGGCTCCCCTGTCCCTGGGATTCTCCAGGCAAGAACACTGGAGTGGGTTGCCATTTCCTTCTCCAATGCATGAAAGTGAAAAGTGAAAGGGAAGTCACTCATTCGTATCCGACTCTGCGACCCCATGGACTGCAGCCCACCAGGCTCCTCCGTCCATGGGATTTTCCTGGCAAGAGTACTGGAGTGGGGTGTCATCGCCTTCTCTGTAAAAAGAGCAGATATATGTATAACTGGGCTTCCCTGGTGGCTCAGACGTAAAGAATACATCTGTAATGCAGCAGACTCAGATTCAGTCCCTGGGATGGAAGATCCCCTGGAGAATGGAATGGCTACCCACTCCAGTATTCTTGCCTGGCAAATCCATGGACAGAAGACCCTGGTGGGCCATATTTCATGGGATTGCAAAGAGTCAGACATGATTGAGTGACTAAGCACACACACGCACACACACACACACACACACACACATGTTTAACTGATTCACTTTGTTACAGAGCAGAAACACAACATTGTATATCAACTTCATTATAAATTTTTTAAAAAGGTATCAATATTCAATCACCCTCAAGCAGTGATATTTTACTTTACTCAGCACACAATAAGCCTTAAAAATAGCTGTAAGAAAAAGTTAAGAAAGTTTAAAATATATTTTTATGATATTATCAGTTTCCTTACACAAGTGTAACCAGAGGACTTCATAAGTCTTGAATTCTGTGATGTGATACAGCTTTGTGAATCGGGTACCAGGATATGGTTATTATAATGGCTCAAGTCAGATTTTTGATTGGTGCACATAAAATATTTCCAGTATCTAATTTATGTAGGAACTTTCTGAGTAGCCACTAAATGTATTGCTAAGGACTCCACGATCAATAAGTAACTACTAATGGTTTATCTAGTTTAGCTCATTCTGATGCTGAGTAGAGTGTCTATATCTTCATCCTTTAACTTAGAGGAACTTCTTGATTGCTTCCAGGATTGATACTGAAAATAAATATCCATTCCATTAGCAATATATTTCATTACCCCTTGGACTATGGAAATCAGTCATTACCACACTTACCAAAGGTTTTATTTCTACTTGCATCAGAATATTTTTGAAAGTCATGGTGAAGAGACATTCCCATAGACTTTATCATAGGACCTAGATAGGTCATGAGCCTGGGGTTATCTTGACTCACGACAATATTTTTGAAATTGTTTCCTTTTCTGCTTTAACATCATAAAAATACATTCCCACGTCTGTTTTTCAAATTCATGTCCATAAAATCTAGCAAAATCTTTTAATACATTTGACTTGTAATCTTCTTTCTGTAATTTTACTTTTTTTTTTTTTTAATAAAGTATGTACTTGTTGCTTTGGGGTTTCGTTGTGGCATGTAGGCTCTTAGCTGGGGTATGTGGGATCTAGTTCCTTGACCAGGGATCAAACCCGGATCCTCTGGAGAAGGAGATGGCAACCCACAGTATTCTTGCCAGGAAAATCCCATGGGCAAAGAAGCCCACGGGGTCACAAAGAGTGGGACACAACTAGGAGACTGAGCATGGTCACGCACATGCGTGCACACACACACACACACACACACACACACACACAAACATACACAACTTATAGGAATACTCAGTTTAACAGTTCTTTATATCTCTTCCTGAGCTAACCATCTGAGCCACCAGAGAAGCCCCTTGCACAACACATCCTTGTTTTATCTTTGCATTCCTTAGGGCTCAAGACCTATATAGAAGAGTAACAATTCTGTATCTGGGCGACTAGAATTTCATCTCTCCAGAGGACACTGTTAACTTGGGGAGTGCAAGCAGAGTTGGGGGGTGAGGGTTCCACTGGGAAGGTAATAAAATAGCTTATAGATGAACAAGGTTATAGGTTATAGTATTAAAAATATCAGCTAGCATCTGAAAGTAATTCATTCGTTTTCCAGTGGTGACTATTTCCCAGTCTTTTTGCAACATTCAAAAGACAGCAAACTCACCATTAAAAATGATTTGTGGTGGGGAAGAAAAAAATCAGACAAAAGAAGATAATAGCATGTGTGTTAAGGTCTAAAAGTTTGGAAATTAACCACTAGAATCTCTTTCTTCAATCTGTTAATTATTTTTTAACTTCAACTCCATTGTCATTGTAGAGTAGCTTTGAAGAAGTTCTGTGAGTTTTAGGCTTCAGATTAATAACATTTCAGATAATTAGCAGAAGAATAGAGTAGCTTAATAGCTTTGGAAGCATAAGGCTTATAGAAAGGAATAAAAAAAAAAAACTTTAGCTGAAATTGCCTTGGGGTCACACTAGTATTTAATCAACGTGTGAGGGTTAATGGTAATACGGTGAGGCTGGCTGGTTCAACAGGCACAGAGTCTTCTTTGGAAGTACATATTTCAATAGCAGATAATGCTTTCAAAGTTTGATAGCAATTTCCAGGAATTTCCATTATTTTGAAGTTAGAGACACAGATTATAACAGAGTGAAAATTAGTCCTACGTTAATGAACCTAGAGTAACAGTCCATTAAATTCAGAATCCTGAGCTCTGTAATTGATAATTAAAATAAACTTTAACCATCTACATGTTTAATACCATAAGTGCTAGTTTCACTCAAAAAATAAAACAATGCTCTTATTTAAAGTGACAAAGCAACTGTGCTGGGCTGCTCCTGAGGAGAGGGAGTTGGATTCATTCTCACACTCTTGCATCAGTACATTTACTGCTTCAGAAATGACAGAGAGGCGGCATGCTGAGAAGCAAATAATTCACTTCCTGCTCTGCAAGTGACTTGGTGACAATGTGGGTTGTTCTGGAACCTTTAAAGACCTTTCCTTCCATTCAGCCTTGGTGCCAAACAGTCAGGAATCATATACTCTCTTCTGTCCTTCCTTCCTTACACAAGCATTTCAGCTCAGAATTATATGAAGGAGACATGTCACTGGTATTTTGTAATTGCATTTCAAAGCACTTACAGCTGACATGTAATCTGTTTACTAGTTCCGCGTATTTGTTTTCTGTCTTCCTCACCTGAAGGTAAGCTTCAAGAGAGAGGAACATTTATTTTTCATCATTGGTTTAATTTTGCATTCTTTTATCCCCAGTACCTAGAACAATTTCCAGCATCTAGTAGGTGCTCAATGCATCTTTATAGAATGAATAAATGAATTGATTTAGATCCTTGCTTTGTCCCTGTATCTCTTACACATATCATGGTCACTTACTGTGTCAGCCCTTCCTGGCATAAGAGTAAATATGCTCTCATGTGACCCCTAGGTCTAGAAAGGTCCTGTATGGACATGGAGCAATTTTTTTTGTGTTTTATAAACAACCTCTTAAGTTTGTTTAAAGCACCACGTAATAAACGTCTTACCCTTTTTCCTTTTGTGGTAGGGGGAGTGTTCCTCTCTGACTTCTCTAGTCAGTTCCTACTGCTCAATATTTTCTCATGCCTCTGCCAGCTTCCCCTCACCCTTTCTACCTACCTCATGTGCACATCCAAGGTAGTCAGAACCTGAAGTTGCCCTTGATGCCAGCCAGTATCTTGGGACATCTGACGCCCTTGCCTGGTTCCTGAAATTGTTGGTCGCCCAAGGATTATCTCAATTTTTGCCTTATGGTAAGTAAATGTCCTTGTTCATGATCTAATCTTTCACCTACCATCAAATGTTACCATTACCCACAACTCTTACCCTCAAGCTTTATGGTCATGGTTATCTTATTCAATTAGATTAAATTTTCACACCCTGTTTTGTATTTGGTTGATGGGTAATTCATCCTTATGGTCAGGCTTAGACCCTCTGGGAATGGACAGCAGTTGACACGGCTGCTGTTTTGTTATTTATAAACAGTGATGACATTAGTAAATACTGTATGTGAAGGTTATGAAAAGTCTGTCCTAGGTGAAGATAAAATACATAATATTTTATATAGTGTTATTTAAATGATGCAAAAGGAAAATAACCAGAACTCAAATCTACCTTATATAAAATACATTAATCAAAATAGTAAATGTTACTTATTTTGTGATTAATATATAATATATATATGTGTATGTATATATATAATATCTTACCACAAAAATATAAGAAGTTGACATATTAAAACTCAGCTCTGACCATCTTATGCTCTTAGGTGAAAATCTTCAGCAACACTCCATTGCCCATGAGTGGATATCAAACTGCCATAGACCCAAGCAGAGCATCAGGCAGTCTATATCATCCTTCTGCTCTTCATTCATCAGATGATGCCCCAGCCAAACTGTCCACTCCTTTTCCCTGTACACACTGGGAGTTCCCCTGCTCTATTTTTCTCCCTACTCCCCACTTTGTCTGGTGAACTTTCCTCTCAATCTCTAGCCAGAAGAAAATTGAGTAAAATATCAGGCTTTTGGAGTAAAAGACCTGGGATCAAACCCACGTCTTGTCACTGTGTGAGCCTGAGCAAGTTTTACCTTGTTTGATTTTTTTTTTTTCTAATTTGTCAGTGGTTGGCATGATATCTACTCTGTAGGATTAGTGCAAGAATGAATAATATAGATAAGGTAAATACTTCAATCTTTGATAAAAACGGTATCTTTTACCTAATTTCCCAAATGCATTTTAAATTTTAAGCATTCTTTGCTGCCCTTATTTGAAGTAATGTTGAGGAAAGAGAATAGGTTTTGGATGAAAAAAAAAAAAAAAAGAGTACTTTCAATCCTGGCTTTTGCATTCACCTGTGATGTGCCTCAGTCAAATATTAGGTTGGTCAAAGAGTTTGTTCATAGTTTTTTCATAATATCTTCACTTATTTGAGCTCACTGACTTGTCTGTAGAAAGTACGAGCCTGTACTTCATATTGTTTCACTTAATATTCTGAATGAAATGACATGCAAAAAAATGCCTGCCAGAGTTTCTTTCCTTTCCTTCTTTGAACACTTATAGCACTTTGTACATATATCTCTTATGACACTTGAAAAGTTCTAGTTTAACTGTGGACTTACACTAAGAAAATTTTACCTTTCTTTAGGATAAGAGCTGAGTTGTTTTCATGTTTTTATCTTAAGGCTATGCTTTGAATATATATGCTAGAAGTAATTTTGTATATAAATATAAGAAGTAAGCATTCACTCAGTCATGTCTGACTCTTTGCGACCCCATGGACTGTAGGCTTCTCTGTCTATGGAATTCTCCAGGCAAGAGTTCTGGAGTGGGTTGCCATAAGAAGCAAGTAACATATAACAGTTATGACTAAATTTTGCTAAACTTACTTTATCAAATTAGAGGGCAGTGTTCAAAATTCTGAGACCCAAGAAGTGTGAGCAAATATGTTTCAATGGAAGGAGAGCAAGGAGTGAAATTAATGATGGTTTTCCCACAGGAAAATTCTAAGGGGAGTTTAAAGTCACAGCACAGTTGAAGAGGAACAGAAAAGTTGCAAGAGAAAGGGTGCTGAAGAATAAGATACACGGTACTAAAGGCTACAGGACCTCTGTTTTTCTTTAGCTACTGAAGCCCCATCTACTCCTCGGTTCTGTATTGTGATTAGTTGCTCAGTTGTGTCCGACTCTTTGCAACCCCACGGACTGTAGCCCCATCAGGTTTCTCTGTCCATGGGGATTCCCCAGGCAGGAATACTGGAGTGGGTTGCCATGACCTCCTCCAGGGGATTTTCCTGACCCAGGAATCAAATCAAGATCTCCTGCATTGCAGGCAGATTCTTTATCAGCTGAGCTACGAGGGAAGCCCCTTCTATTCCTCTCAACTTCACCAAAATGTCTTTACTCTTTTTATGAGGGTGGCTTAATCCCATGGTGCCAGGCTAGGACATGGGTTGAGATTGCCAGAAGCAGATTGAGGTGTGGATTGACAGGTGAGAGATTCATTAAGAAAATGCCTCGTGGGAATTTGGAAGAGAATAGGGAAAGCAGGGCTGGGGAGGGATATGACTAGAAAATCTAAGCAAGGTACCATCTCAGGTAAATTTCTGAGAGAGAAAAAAAAAAGGGCCTCATTTTGATCTTGCGAGGGTTTTTGGAAATGTTATGCCTCGGTGTTATCTTGACTTGAGGTGAGGGAGATATAAATTCTCAGGTGCTTCCTTATCCCTGTACAAGGCAGGCAAAGAAAGCTCTGGTAACCTTAGGGCAGTCTTCCGAAAAAAAATTGCACAGGCTGAGTTTTGGAAACAAAAACACAAAATGTGACTACTTCCTGCCCCCACCATCACCCCCATATACACATCCAAGCTCTCTGGGCAGAGCATCAGCATTTTCCAAAACACTAGTTAAGGTGAGTGAGAACCGTGATATCATTACAGTTTAGTACTACTACTGTGGGGATGACGAACTCTTAGGTGCTTATCTTTTGCTCCTCTCTCATGATTACTGTGAGAGCTTGAATGTATGGCATCCATGGTTAAAAACACCAAAGAGAAGAGTGAGTACTCCTGGGAGGAATGCTTTTGAAATGGAAGAAAAAGATGTCTTTAGGCTGAGAGAATTCAGATGATTGCTATTCGAAATCTGGCATTTTAAGAATCAGTTCTGGAACACTAGGCCATTTAATGGGCTTTGAGTTTAGGCTTCAGAACCTTAAGATTTTATTCAACTTGTACCCTCTTCAAGGCATAAATCATCTGTGGGGCTTGGTCTGAAGTATCAATGCAAACTCCACAGTTGTTTAATTTACATCAAGGGTACCTGCCCATTTTATTCACCCATTATTTATAGGCTTACTCCATTATTTATAGGAAAGGGTGTACTGTGAGCAGACGTAGGAGCAAATTGCGGTAGTGGCCTCACAGCTGAAGGAGCCCTTGCGAGTTAATACTGGCAGGAATGCTTCAGAGACACCAAAGAAGTTGGTATCTGTTTTGTAGCCTCTTTCTCTGTGCTTTAATTTAGAAGCAGAGCATCAGCATTGACATTTTTCAGTTGATAGGCATTTTTCTGGATATTCTTTGGGGGTTCCCAAGTAGGCTAAGAAGGCTTTCTGAAGGATGGGGTAATGAAACTTTTGTATTTTTTATTTCTATTGTAGCTATTCTTGAGAAAATTAGCTCGATGTCAAGACAACGGGACAAACAATGCACAATTATGTTCCTGAATCTCAAAGCAGCCTTCTGACAAAGTGTGCTCTGTATCATTCATCCATGTGCCCCCCAAATGATTCATTTTTTTTAGTGGCACTTCAAACTTTATTTTTGTGGGCTCCAAAATCACTGCAGATAGTGATGGCAGCCATGAAATTAAAAGACACTTACTCCTTGGAAGAAAAGTTATGACCATCCTAAATAGCATATTGAAAAGGAGAGATATTACTTTGCCAACAAAGGTCCGTCTAGTCAAGGCTATGGTTTTTCCAGTGGTCACATATGGATGTGAGAGTTGGACTGTGAAGAAGGCTGAGCATTGAAGAATTGATGCTTTTGAACTGTGGTGTTGGAGAAGACTCTTGAGAGTCCCTTGGACTGCAAGGAGATACAACCAGTCCATTCTGAAGGAGATCAGTTCTGTGTGTTCATTGGAAGGAATGATGCTGAAGCTGAAACTTCAATACTTTGGCCACCTCATTTGAAGAGTTGACTCATTGGAAAAGACCCTGATGTTTGGAGGGATTGGGGCCAGAAGGAGAAGGGGACGACAGAGGATGAGATGGCTGGATGGAATCACCGACTTGATGGACATGAGTTTGACTGAACTCCGGGAGTTGGTGATGGACAGGGAGGCCTGGTGTGCTGTGATTCATGGGGTCACAAAGAGTTGGACATGACTGAGTGACTGAACTGACTGATCAACTGACCCAAGATTAGCTAGAATAAATTAATAATATCAGCCTTCATGAAAATCTATAATGTTAAAGACATATTTATTCTTCTAGGGAAGCAGTAAAATGGAATACCTTATAACTCTCTAAAGGTGGAACTTTTATGATGACAAGTTGACAAGCTCCTTAAAGAATCAGTAGTGTTGGACTTCCCTGGTGGTATACAGTGGATAAGAATCTACCTGCCAATGCAGGGGACATGGGTTCAATCCTGGGTCTGAGAAGATTCCACATCCTGCAGGGCAACTAAGCCCATGCTTCAGACCTACTGAGCCAGAGCTCTATAGCCCATGAGTCACAACTGCTGAAGCTCATGCATCCAGAGCTTGTGTTCGACAACAAGAGAAGTCACTGTGAGGAGAAGCTCACACACGACAACCAAGAGTAGCCTTTGCTGTACGCAACTAGAGAAAGGCCGTGTGCAGCAACAAAGACCCAGCACAACCAAAATTTAAAAAGTAGATAAATTTTTTTTTTTTTTAGTTTTCTGAATTTTTTTTTTGTATTTATTTATTTTTTTACACGAACTCCCAAACATGAACCCCCCTCCCACCTCCCACCCCACATCTTCCCTCCAGATCATCCCCATACACCAGCCCCAAGCATCCTGCATCCTGCATTGAACATAGACTGGCAATTCATTTCTTACATGATAGTATACAATTATATTAGAAAAATCAGTGGAATATATTGTGAAAACCCAACATGTACAAGGTTCTTGGTATTGTTAAGGCTCAGCCTTAGCACCTAACAGATAAAAAATGAAAGATTTAGTCATGCATGAGCCAAAGTGTACCCTTTAGCTGTAGACTCAAACTCCACATAACAAGCATATAAATTCATTCCCATGTGAGATAATCATTTCCAAAAGAGCTAAGAGCAAATGATTTCTTTCTTTATGCTCATGACTTTGGGACATGGTTTCAACATTTAATTACTTCTGTCTTTTTCCTTAGCAAATTGTTTTCAAAATCACACTTGTAAGAAGGAAAATAATTTCCATAACTGCAAAGAGCTCATGGCAAAAACGTAAGGTGGACATAAAGATTGAAAAACTCATCCACTTCCCTCTTCAGGTGAGGAGTATTTAGGTGTGAAGGGGTACCCGAAAGCAAAGGAGAAAAGGAAAGATATAAGCATCTGAATGCAGAATTCTAACGAATAGCATGGAGAGATAAGAAAGCCTTCCTTAGAGATTAGTACAAAGAAATAGAGGAAAACAATACAATGGGAAAGACTAGACATCTCTTCAAGAAAATTAGAGACACCAAGGGAACATTTCATGAAAAGATGGGCTCGATAAAGGATAGAAATGGTATGGACATAACAGAAGCAAAAGATATTAAGAAGAGGTGGCAAGAATACACAGAAGAACTGTACAGAAAAGATGTTCATGACCCAGATAATCATGATGGTGTGATCACTTACATAGAGCCAGGCATCCTGAAATGTGAAGTCAAATGGGCCTTAGAAAGCATCACTACAAACAAAGCTAGTGGAGGTTATGGAATTCCAGTTGAGCTATTTCAAATCCTGAAAGATGAGGCTGTGAAAGTACTGCACTCAATATGCCAGCAAATCTGGAAAACTCAGCAGTGGCCACAGGACTGGAAAAGGTCAGTTTTCATTCCAATCCCTAAGAAAGGCAATGCCAAAGAAGGCTCAAACTACCACACAATTGCACTCATCTCACACGCTAGTAAAGTAATGCTCAAAATTCTCCAAGCCAGGCTTCAGCAATATGTGAACCGTGAACTTCCTGATGTTCGAGCTGGTTTTAGAACAGGCAGAGGAACCAGAGATCAAATTGCCAACATCTGCTGGATCATGGAAAAAGCAAGAGAGTTCCAGAAAAACATCTATTTCTGCTTTATTGACTATGCCAAAGCCTTTGACTGTGTGGATCACAATCAACTGTGGAAAATTCTGAAAGAGATGGGAATACCAGACCACCTATTTAATAAAATATTGCATGTATATATTTTTCTTTGCAAAGATGTTATGACCAGGATGGTTGGTGTGAATGATAATATATGGTGATCTATATAATTAGTAGAAAAAACAAGTACTCTCAAATAAATAGGCTTCAACATTTTTTTTAAAGAACATAGTCTGCAAATCAGTTGAGACTAGAGAACAGGCAAGGAGGAGGAGTTGGCTTTTCCTCCAAGAATGTGCTCTTGATTGGTTTCGGATACAGAAAGGAGTCATATTTACCCTCCAGGAATCAAAAGTAACATTGGAGTGACCTTCTGGAGAGATGAATCCCGGCCCTCTCCTAGCCATTTTGCCTAAGATTTAAGAGCTTAACTGAAACATACAAAAGCACCACTACAGAGTTGCCTTCAGGCATCTGAGGATCCAGCAGGATGAGTGTAAAATCAGTGGGAAATTCTGGAGAAAGCAGAGCTGGGCTAGTAGGGAGAAAGATTAAATGTTATGGAGGATAAGCTGATTTTGTACAAAGTTTCTGACCTAGTACAATATCCAGGTCACCACAGCCATTCAGAAATCTCAGTAAATACAATGACCGTGGATATATAATGAGGTGAAGTCGCTCAGTCGTGTCCGACTCTTTGCGACCCCGTGGACTGTAGCCTACCAGGCTCCTCCGCCCATGGGATTCTCCAGGCGAGAATACTGGAGTGGGTTGCCATTTCCTTCTCCAGGGGATCTTCCCGACCCAGGGATTGAACCTAGGTCTTCTGCATTGGAGGCAGGCGCTTTAACCTCTGAGCCACACAATCAGAATCACTCCACTAACCACTGGTTAATTATACTTGAAGTTGTCCCCCATTGTTGAGAGTCCTTTACCTAAAGATGTGAATATAATCAAAGTCATTAAGATATTGTTTGACATACAATTTTCAGGGTATGCAAGATATTTAAAAATCCTCCTTAATCAAGCCTTTCCCTACCAAATCCACAGCTCCTTTCTCCTTTTCTGGGTAATGATAGCATGAGTAGTAAATGCAGTTGTTAGCTAGAAGATTTAAGAAAGAACTGACTTTTTAGTGGTGTCTTACTCTAAGCATAAACATGTTCCATATCTGCAAGGTAACTTTTATAAATTAAACATGTTGTCGTTAAAAAAAAAAAAAGGGAAATTCACTTGTGATTCCCAGCCGGGCATTATGAGCTGATCCTACCCTCATAGTTCAGTTGGTCAAAAATTTGCCTGCAAGGCAGGATCCCCTGGAGAAGGAAATGGCAACCCACTCCAGTATTCTTGCCTGGAGAATCCCATGGACAGAGGAGCCTGATGGGATACAGTCTATGAGGTCGAAAGAGCTGGACATGACTTAGAGACTAAACTACTACTACTACCAGGAAGTCTTGCCTTTGTACTGGACAGGGAAAAAAAGCACACCTTTGCAGGCGCAATCCAGAACGACCCACCTTCCAATAAGGCTTTCTCAAATGAAAGCTTTCTCTAGTTTTTCAATAAAACATCACCCAATACAATTAGAATCCCAAAGGGGGAAGGGGGGCTGCCTGAGCTGACTCTAGTACCTCTGGCCTCATGATGGGCTGGCAGAAGGCCCTAACCATCCTCAATCCTTGGCAGAGCCACTGGCTTTCAGTTCTGAAGACGCCACATCCCTCTACAAAGTCTTCTTGTTGGGCTGGCCCAGCATCCGGGCAAGGCAGTAGGGGATGAGGCTGACAGATGCCAGGGGCACCACCGCACTCTTGCAGAAGGACAGGACATAGAAGATAAGCTCAATTTGGGAGGGGGGTTTCAAAGAGTCAAAGAGGTGCAGGAGGATAAGGGAGGCCACGATGCAGCTGAGGCGAAATGGGAACCACTTGCTGAGCTTGCCCTTGCAGCTCTCTCGGTACATGCTGGAGTTGAGAGCCAGACCCAAGCCAAAGAGGGTCCCCAGATTCTTGAGGAGGCTGGCAAAGGGTGTCGTGTCAATGTGAACCCACTCGGGCCGCTCACATCTTCGCTTGGCTTTCTCTAGAGTCCACAGCAGGTCGACCCCCAGCCACTTTAATAGCAGGTAAAATCCAATGGCGAAACTGAACAGGAAGCAGGTGATGAGAAAGTACTTCTTGAGACTGGCATTGTAGATGCTCTGGATGTGGCGGAAAGTCTCAGCGACCGCAATGCCTGAGTGGAAGAAGCCATGACTATGAGAACTGGGGAAGATGCTGGCCTGTCAGCTAGAGGTGAGTTTGGAGCAATGGGTCACCTGCCATCTGTCCACCACTGTGGAGTTAAATCACAGAGGTCAGATCAGAGGGTCTTTTGGTTTTTTCCCATGTGTGATTCCAGCCTGTCCTCAGCCATAGATTCTTTGAGAGGGAAGAGATATGCCAGTTACTTCCTCCCACCACATGCAAACTTCCTGTGCGGAGAGGAGGGTCAGGGGTGGTCCTCCTCTCTCTGTTTGAATACCCTCAAGGGTGGAGAGCTCACTCCCACTCAGACAGCCCATTTCATCTTCGCATGAATTTGATCATTAGAAGGTACTTCTTTGTGCTGTGCTAAAACCTATCTCTCACGATTGAGCAACTGGACTGAACTGAACTGAACTTATAGATCTCAATTCTTTTCGCAGGAGTTTGTAAGTAACTCTAGAGCCTCTGTTAACACATTTAAACACATATGAAGATCCCCTGGAGAAGAGAATGTCTACCCACTCCAGTATTCTTGCCTGGAGAATTCCATGGACAGAGGAGCCTGGTGGGCTACAGTCCACAGAGTTGCAAAGAGTTGACACAGCTGAGTGACTATCACTTTCACTTTTTTTTTTTTTTTCATTCTCAGGGGTGAGGGATAAATTAGGAGGTTGGGATTAACATATACACACTACTATATATAGGACCTACTGTATAGCACAGAAACTAAGATCATGGCATCTGGTCCCATCACTTCATGGGAAATAGATGGGGAAACAGTGGAAACAGTGTCAGACTTTATTTTGGGGGCTCCAAAATCACTGCAGATGGTGACTGCAGCCATGAAATTAAAAGACGCTTACTCCTTGGAAGGAAAGTTATGACCAAACTAGATGGCATATTCAAAAGCAGAGACATTACTTTGCCAACAAAGGTCTGTCTAGTCAAGGCTATGGTTTTTCCTGTGGTCATGTATGGATGTGACAGTTGGACTGTGAAGAAAGCTGAGCACCGAAGAACTGATGCTTTTGAACTGTGGTGTTGGAGAAGACTCTTGAGAGTCCCTTGGACTCCAAGGAGATCCAACCAGTCCATCCTAAAGGAGATCAGTCCTGGATGTTCATTGGAAGGNGGACTGTGAAGAAAGCTGAGCGGCGAAGAATTGATCCTTTTGAACTGTGGTGTTGGAGAAGACTCTTGAGAGTCCCTTGGACTGCAAGGAGATCCATCCAGTCCATTTTAAAGGAGATCAGTCCTGGGTGTTCATTGGAAGAACTGATGCTGAGGCTGAAACTACAATACTTTGGTCACCTCATACAAAGAGTTGACTCATTGAAAAAGATCCTGATGCTGGGAGGGATTGGGGGCAGGAGGAGAAGGGGATGACAGAGGATGAGATGGCTGGATGGCATCACTGACTCGATGCACATGAGTTTGGGTGAACTCCGGGAGTTGGTGATGGACAGGGAAGCCTGGCGTGCTGCGATTCATGGGGTTGCAAAGAGTCAGACTCGACTGAGCGACTGAACTGAACTGAACTGAACTGAGGGCTTCTGTAGTGCCTCAGATGGTAAAGAATCTGCCTGCAATGTGGGAGACCAAGGTTCATCCCCCGAGTTGAGAAGATATCCTGGAGAAGGGAATGGCAACCCACTCCAGTGTTCTTACCTGGAGAATTCCATGGACAGAGGAGCCTGGCAGGCCACAGTTTATGGGGTCACAAAGAGTTGCACATAACGGAGTGACCAACACACACACACACCAGACCCATGACGTGAGAATGATATGAAATCCAAATTTCTGTGTCTAAATAAAGTTTTATTGGAACACAGCCATGCTCATTCATTTACATGTATCCATGCTGCTTTCACGCTATAAGGGCAGGTTTGAGCAGTGGACACAGAGTATGCTGTTATTGCAGCCCACTCCTTCCGCCCACTTTACTGCAGTGGTGGTGATGTGGTTACAACTTGACTTTGCCTCTTGCTCCACAAAACCTAAATATTTACTACCAAGCCTTTGACAGATATTTACTGACCTGAGCATTAAAATGCAAGCTTCAAGGACAGGGGCTTTTGGTCTACTTACTCCCTACAGTGTTCCTGGCATTGATTTTTAAAAATATTTGTTTATTTATTTGGCTGCACTGGTCTTAGTTGTAACACATGGACTCTTTAGTTGTAACATGTGAAGCCTTAGTTGAAGCTTGTGGGATCCAGTTTCCTGATCTGGGATGGAACCCAGGTTTGCTGTATTGGGAGCCTGGAGTTTGAGCCACTGGACCACCAGGGAAGTCCCACCCCCTGCATCTAGAACAGTGCCTGGACTTCTGTTTCTAGACGTGATGGAGCAACAAGACCAGTCCTCACTGTAAAGGACTAGAAAACTGAAAAAAAGCTGTGAAATGGTGGTTTTCTATGTTGGGCAACAGGACAGCGATCTCTAAGAGAAGAAAAGCATAAGGGGAGTCCCACTTTTGTCCCAGCTTGTCATTTAGAGAGAGAAGTACCAGGCCAGAGCATAGGGAGGGCAAAGAGGAAGCCACATGGAGCCTGGTGGTCTCACTGAATTGAGGAGAAACAGTTGAAGTTCAGGGAAGCCAAGGGACCAGAATCTGTGGAGCAAAATACTGAATAGGAAGTTATTGCACAGAGAGTACATGCAGAGATGTGAAAAGGGGGCCCCTCTCACACCAGACAGAGCTAGAAAGACTTCCCGTTGGGTGGAGTCCTTGGAAAGGCATTGCCTTAACAGAGGGACCAAGTGAGCCCCAGACTAAGGCTGTTCTTAACTGAGGCTGAAAGTAAAAGTCACTCAGTTTTGTATGACTCTTTGTGACCCCATGGACTATATTGTTCATGAAATCTCCAGGCCAGAATACTGGAGTGGGTAGCCTTTCCCTTCTCTAGGGGATCTTTCCAACCTAGGGATTGAACCCAGGTCTCTCGCATTGCAGGCAGATTCTTTACCAGCTGAACCACAAGGGAAGCCCAAGAATACTGGAGTGGGTAGCCTATCCCTTCTCCAGAGGATCTTCCTGACCCAGGAATTGAACCAAGGTCTCCTGCATTGCAGATGAATTCTTTACCAACTGAGCTATCAAGAAAGCCATTAACTAAGGCTAACAAAGTTAAAAACCAATCATTCCTTGATGATATCAAGCCAATTGCATGTAACCTATCTGGCTCTTGGAATTAAGCTAGTAATATTTAAAGGAATACAACCAAATCCAGTCTGCAACAGTGTACAGTTTTAACTATTGGTTGAACAAATAAATGCATGGATGGTAGATGGTGGGAGCCACTTTTCTTGTGATTGAAGAAGGAGGTTATAGATAAGCAAGGATGGTAAGTTAGAATGGACTCTGTGGATTAGAGTTAGAGACATCCTTATCAAGTAATGTAGATACAGAGGGATAGATGCAGAACTAATTACAGACATGTGTGTATGCATGGTTATGTCTGCTGTGAGGACCTAAAAATAATGGTATGTTAGTAGCAACAACCATACCCAGCCAGATCTTGATTTTTAATACCATTATCAATATGGTAAGGAAAGTGAAAGTGAAAGTTGCTCACTCGTGTCCAATTCTTTGTGACCCCATGGACTATATTGTCCATGGAATTCTCCAGGCCAGAATACTGGAGAGGGTAGCCTTTCCCTTCTCCAGGGGATCTTCCCAACCCAGGAATTGAACCTGGATCTGTTGCATTGCAGGTGGATTCTTTACCAACTGAGCTAACAGGGAAGCCCATGGTAAGGAAGACGATAATTAAATTCAATGTGATACTCTGGATTAGATCCTGGAAGAGAAAGAGGACATTAATTAAAAAAACTGGTGAACCTGAAACGCAGTCTGAAATTTAGTTAATAGTAATATGCCAATATCAGTTTCTTGGGTTTTATAGATATACCATGGTAATGAAAGATGCTGACAGTGGTAGAAACTGAGTATGGGGTGTATGGGAACTCTCTGTACCACCTTTGAAACATTTTTGATAAATCTAAAATTATTCCAGAATTTAAAGTTTATTTTTAAAATGTCCATCTCATAAAAATTAACAGGCAACAAAGAAGGAAAAAATTATGATTCATAACCAGGAGAAAAATCAGTCAATAGAGATAGACCTGGATGATACAACTGGCTGAAAAGGGCTTTAGACCAATGAATATTTATATACTTTTCCTGTTTAAGAAGGTAGAGGAAAACATATACCCAATGAAAGAAATTTAAAAAATATAAGAAGTGATCAAATTTCTATTGATGAACACTGCAACATCTGAAGTAAAAAATATACTGGATGGGCTTAACAGCAGTTTAGATGTGACTGAAGAAAATATCAGTGACCTTAAAATCATAGCAGTAGAAATAATCCAAAGTGAAATATAGAGGGGAAAAAAGAGCAGGTGGAGGAAACCTAACAGAACCCCAGTGGCCTGTGGGACAACATCAAGAGGTCTGTGTAAAACTGAGCTCTGGGAAATGTGAGGGTGGAAAAGGTGTTTAAAGAAATAGTGTCTACATTTTCCCAAAATTTGATGAAAACTGTAAATCCACAAATCCAGAAACTTCATGAACCTAGAAGAAACTTGAAGAAAACCACTCCTAGGAACATCACACTCCACTTAGCGAGAACCAGTGATAGCAGAACAGAATAGAATAGAAGAGAATCGAGTGGAGTGCACAAATATTCCAGAGATACTTGTCATTATCGAAATGAATGAAAATAACAAATACAAAGAATGTCAGATAAAGGCTATGAAGCATAACTGTTGCTGCTGTTCAGTAGCTCGGTTGTGTCCGACTCTTTGCGACCCCATGAACTGCAGCACGCCAGGCTTATCTGTCCCTCACCATTTCCTGGACTTTGCTCAAACTTGTGTCCATTGAGTTGGTGATGCCGTCCAGCCATCTCATCCTCTGCTCCCCCATTCTCCTCTTGCCCTCAATCTTTCCCAGCAAAAACCCGAAGGAAAATGATGGTGATTCAGACTTGGAAGCATCTCTGCAGATGGTGAGAAGTGGTCAGAGTCTGGATCCCTTTTGCAAGTAGAGACATCAGGATTTGCCAAGGGGTTGGATGTGGGATAGAGAGAAAGGGAAGTAAAGTAAGACTGTAAAGTGTTTGACCTGGGTGACTTAGAGGAATGTGTTGCTATTTATAAGAAGGAAAGACTTGGTGATGAGCAGGTTTGGGGTAGGATGAGGATCAGGGACAGCATATAGACAGCCCTCTCCACCTGTCACAGTGGCAAACATCACTGATGGATCACCTCACTCTTTTTCACAGATCTTCTCAGCACAGTACATGAAGTAGGCCCTTAGGAGTTCACTTAAGAGGTATCAGGTGTAGTCATTAAGAGTTTAAGCCTGATTCAAAGCCTGGATCCACCACTATTCAAATAGCTGATGACTTTGGGCAAGTTGCTTCACTACTCTGAGCCTTGGTTTCCTTATTTGTTAGATATTTCTGAATTTCCTAGTGTGAGTGTAATTAAGTGGGTAATATTTGGCACTGATCTCATTCAATTTTTTGTGACGGCTGATTGAGAGAATGTAAAAAAATCCCTATACACAGTGCCTGGAACAGAGTAAGGGCCCCCTAAGAGGTGGCTGGCATTGACCAGTATGATTTTCTGCTCATTCATTTGTACTTTGCCTGAGCAGGGGCCCCAGGAAAGGGTGAGACCAAGACTCAGGCTTGGTCTCCTTAAGCAGAGTTCTGGAGAACTCCGTGTGGGCCCAGATGAAAACTCTCCCTTTTTTGGACAGAGTGGGCCGTTGTTGAAATATGAGAAGTCCCTGTTGAAAAATGTCCCTGCTGTGAGCACTGCTGGGTGGATTAGCTGGCATTCCTTCTCCTCCATTGAGCAGAGTCGCAAGCTAATAAATATTTCAGAATTGGCTGTATTCAATCCAGCCCTCGTCCCGTTGGACGTCTGTTCTCTCAGCTTTCAGAAGGAGACAGGTGCAGAAGGATGAAAAGGGATTTAATTACTAAACATCCCCAACTCCCCATGTGCAAACACATGCTGTCCTGTGCACACGCCTCCTGCACACGGTCACGCAGACCCCATGTGCTTTCACATGTGTGGGCACAGCCCTGGGCACACATGTCCCCTTGGGGTCCTCAGCACACCCATGTCAAAGGGTCTACCCGTGTGGTGCTGAGTTCACACATCATGCCTGTGCGTACAGGAGCCACATATAAGCACACGGGCAAACAGGACACATGGACAAGCATGGGTCAGACATGGATGCAGGAGCTGTGGCTGTTAACAGCAGTGGGTGTACAGTCGATGTGCATGGATGTTCATGTACACATGCATGTATAACGTGTTCACACCTATCTAATAATATAGTCACACACATATAAGTATCTACAGGCGTCCTAGGTGGCGCTAGTGGCAAAGAACTCACCTGCCAATTCAGGAGACAGAAGAGACAGGGGTTCAATCCCTGGGTCAGGAAGATCCCTGGAGGAGGGCATGGCAACCCACTCTAGTACTCTTGCCTGGAGAATCTCATGGACAGAAGCACTTGGCAGGCCATGGTCCCCAGGGTTGCAAAGAGTCCCCTGAAGCTATTTAGAATGCACGTACACATGTGTCCACACATACATGTGTGTGAAGGGTTTCTGCTGAAAGGAGAATTCGAAGGCCGTATCATTGTCAAGCCATCCTGTTCACTGACGGGAAGTGAGGTACTTTCAATGAAAAGACAAAGGGAAGGGGGCATACGGACCTTTCGTACTGAAAACGTCTATTTTCTTGACACATTACTGAGCACTAGACATATCATTGAGCACACAACAACACACAGACACATACCTGTGCACACGGACCTGCAGGCCCACGTCCATTCTGGAGACTGTATTATGCACACTCACAGCGGTGAACGGCACACACACGCACGCACACACAGACACTCTCCTTGACTGGGTATCTCAAGTCTTCTCTTGTCTCTGAGAACTCACCCGCCTCTTGCTCCCTGCCCTTGAGCTGCTGGGATACTCAGAGACCTGGGGAAACAGGAGCACTGCCAAAAACGCTTGACCAGGCTTCTGGACCTGTTGTGGACAAAGCGGGTCATGCCTCTGGATCCCATCTTAGTTGTGGGGGGCAGAGGGGTGGTGCGGGGGTGAGGCAAAGCTGAAGATAGGATTCTGACTAGCAGCTTTCAGATAACCTGACATCCATCCTCAGGGCTGGGCCCCCTGGCCCAGGGGACCAGGCCCCACCTCAGGAGTTCTGGGGACCCCATGGCTAAGAACTCACTTGAAGATTTGGGAAACCCAGGTAGCTAGCACCTGCTTTACCCCCATCTACAACTTTGCTTATTCATTGATGCAACAGCCCATAAGCACCTTCACAAAGTGAGAAGTGAGACTTGAGGAATGTTATTTGCTTTGTGCTAGTGAGCAATGCTTAAGGGCCAGGATCTCAGTGGGTACCAAGTTCCACCCAGGCCAGGCCTGTGGGGTACTTAGCTTCTGTCCTGAGTCAAGCCGAGCCCATCCTCAATTTTTCTCCAGGTGAGGCTATTGCAAGCTGACAGGGGTTGGGGGAGCTTTCAAATAACCAATCAGTGGGTCCTATGGAAATGTATGCAAATGAAAGGTGCAAATCAGCTCAGAGTCTTTTTGCATCTGCAACCAGCTCCACTGCCCTAGGTGAGCATTTCCTTCCCTTTGACAGGAAGGATGGGTGCTCTAGTCACAGCAGGAAGCAGGCCTGGCTGGAGGTCTGATGTCCTGGCCTGCTGGCCTGGGGGCCATCCTTCTCCCCCCACCGACTCACCACTGCCAGGCCCAGCTGGCTCCCTAGCTTGGGAGTGGGGGTCCCCCCTTCTCCTGCCCCAGCTTCTGATGATCCTGTCCACACTCAGTCATATCCTCTCACACTACACTTGTTTTTAGTCCAACACAAACTTAGCCGTGGACAAATACTCATTTGTGTATCTTTATCTGTACACACCTAGACACTCATGTATGTGACCACTTGTGTTACTGACTCACATATGTGCTCACAGACTCATCATACACGTCTTTGCACATTCTCATTCACACTGTCATATAGGCACATATGCATTCGTATCTTTGTCTTTGTATGTTCTTATGGACTTAGACCTCAGCACACTGCTCACACATGTGCACATCACTTACATGTGTTAACATACACCCTTGCATATGCCTGCACACACCCGTCCTTGACCTTCATGAGAGCCCATGGACCTGGGTCCCGTCCAAGTCAAGAGTCCAGAATCTGGGGAGAGGCAGTGGGTGGGGCCGTGGGGTGGGCAGTGTCCCCACTGGAGGGCCCACTTCCTGAAGGCAAGGTCAGGCCCAGCCTGGTCCCTTGGAGGCTCCGCTGAATGGATGGGGACCCCTACCATAAACATCCCAGAGTCCCTGGACAGGGAGGAGGGCAGGCTTTCCCGGGATAATGCCTCCCGCGGGAAGTGGTAATTGCAGGGTAGAGAATTAGATAATCAGCACCACCAGGAAGTGGGGCTGCTCCCTCTCTGCCTTTGTTCTTAGAATGAGTGAGTGGGGGATGGGAGGAAAGGAACCCAGCCAAGGTCGGGGGTGGCTGGAAGGGGGAGCAGGGCGCCCTTATCCCTCATCGGCTGCCTGGTAGGCACCTCTACGAGGAGTAAGGCAGCACTGGCAGGCCCCGAACACAGTGGGGGTGTTTTAGGAGAACCGGCTGGGCCTTGAAGGGGTCCAGGAACCAACTCACTGCACCTAAGCTAAGTCCCCCATTCCTGACTCCCCTGGGCCTTCCCCTCCACCACGGTGCACCAGGGACAGCTCAGAAATGAGGTGGACCTGAGTTCAAATCCTGACTATAACTTATTAGCTATGTGATCTTTTAAACAGTTTTTATTTTATTTTAAAAAACATTTAATTTGGCTGCACTGGGACTTAGTTGTGGCACTCAGGCTTAGTTGCCCCATGACATTTGGAATCCTAGGCCCCCAATCAGGTATCAAACCTGCACCCCCTGCGTTGGAAGGCAGATTCTTAACCACTGGACCACTGGAAGTCCCTGAGCTGTGTGACCTGGGTGAGTTCCTACACTCTCCAGGCCTTGGCTTCTTCCCAATTCCTTGCTCTAAGGGCCAGCACTGCAGGTACGGTGCTCCTTTCCAGCTCACTAGGAAGCCCGCACTCAGCACTGACCCTGTGCTCAGACTGTGAGGAAAGCCTCGCGTGCAGTCTCACTGAATCCTCCTCTAAACCCCACGAAGCTAGCAGCCATTCTTCAGATCCTCATCATTCACATGGGGAGGCCCTGTGAATGTCTGGGGTTGCACACTAGTTAAGAGGCAGAGCCTAGACTTGAGCCCAGGCATCTGTAACTCCAGGGCCCACGAGTTCCTCCTCCAGCAGGCTGTCACCTCCTCCTTTTTTAAAATTTTATTGATTTATTTGTTGGTCACACTACACGGCATATGGGATCTTAATTCCCTGACCAAGGATGGAAGCCACGCCCCACGCAGCAGGAGTGGAAAGTCTTCAGCGCGGGACCGTCAGGGAAGTCCCAGGCTGCCACCCCTCGTCTGCCTGCAGCTCCCTTCTTGGTCCCGGGAAGGGCCCCACAGGCTTCTTGACACCAGTCCAGGGAGACTTTGCTTGCAGAGCATCATCCAAGGAAACGAGGCAATCCCAGTGGGATTTAAGAGTGGGCGGGCCACCTTTTCCCGCCTCTCCTCCATCCCCATCTGCACCGCTGCCAGGTGCACTGCCTCTGCCTCCATGCCTGCTGCACACACCTCCAGACACTTGCCAGTGTTTCCTTGCTCTAAGGGCTCTTCTGTGTGTGCCAGCATCTGTAGCGGGTCCCTTTGGGAGAGTCTTCCCACTTGATCTCTCAGGCCGCCCCTTCCTGGGCTTGGGTGGAGGGAGCACTTCCCACCCCTGGGGCAATTGGCCTTTTATATCCATTATAGCCCCAGTCCCATTGTACAGATGCAATCGCTGAGGTTGGGGATGCATAAAGCTTTTCCAAAGGCAGTCTCTGGGCCTTGCTTTCTGCTTCTGTAATATGAGGGGTTTGGACTTCTCAGAGCCTCCTGTCTTCACCCACATGGGCATCAGGTGTCTCAAAGCCAAATTCAGAGTGACAAGGAAGGTTTCCCAAAGCACAGGGACATTAAACCCACCCCCACACACACCCTGTGAAGATGGGCTGAGCACGTACTGACTGTGGGGCATTTGCTCCTTCTCTGACTTCACCATCCTACCCTCCACCTGTGTGGTGTCAAACAGGCAGAGCACTGGGGCAGAAGTCACAGCCTGATGGTGTCCTGACTGTACCATGTGTCACCTCTGACTCGGGACAGGAGAGCTTAGCATCCAGCACAAGATGTGACTTATTTCCTGCCTCTTCTCAAGCCTCAGTGGTCTCATGGGTAAAATGGGGATAATGATGCTACCTTTCAGGAGCCCACAGGCTAAAGGGCAGACAAACCAGCACAGAAACTTGCTGAGGGCCATTGTCAGCACTGCTCTTGGTGTATCCTTTGTGAGTCCAGACCATGGGCCTGTCCCTGTTCTGAACCTTCCACCTACCCCTCCTCCAGCCCCATAAAAATTCTTCAGGGCAGGTACTCTCAGCATCCACCTTCTGTTCCCTCTGCCTGGAATGTTTTTCCCTGACCCCTGCCTGGCTGATAACCTCTTTTGGAGATTTTAAAAAATATTTATTTATTTGGCTGCATCAGGTCAGTAGTAGTGGCATGGCAGGTTCAGTAGTGGTGGCATGGCACGTGGGCTAGGTTGCCCTACCACATGTGGGATGTTAGTTCCTTACCCAAGGATCAAACCAGAGTCCCCTGAATTACAAGGCAGATTCATAACCACTGGACCACCAGGGAAACTCCCCTCTTCTGGTGATTGACCTCTCATCCCGTGTTGTAACCCCCTTGCCCACTTCCTCTACTTCCCTCCTTATCTGTCTAAGTATTTCATTCTCTTATCTTTTTAAAAAGAGAGTTGAGAGTCCCTTAAATAGCAAGGAGATCAAGCGAGTCAGTCCTAAAGGAAGTGAAAGTAAAAGTCACTCAGTCATATCCGACTCTTTGCAACCCCATGGACTATACAGTTCATGAAATTCTCCAGGCCAGAATACTGGAGTGGGTAGCCTTTCCCTTTTCCAGGGAATCTTCCCAACCCAGGGATCAAACCCAGGTCTCCTGCATTGCAGGTGAATTCTTTACCAGCTGAACCACAAAGGAAGCCCGTCCTAAAAGAAATCAACTCTGAATATTCATTGGTAGGACTGATGCTGAAGCTGAAGCTCCAACACTTTGGCCATCTAATGCCAAGATCTGACTCACTGGAAAAGACCCTGATGCTGGGAAAGATTGAGGGCAGGAGGAGAAGGGGACGACAGAGGATGAGGTGGTTGGATGGCATCACTGACTCGATGGACGTGAGTTTGAACAAATTCTGGGACATAGCAAAGGACAGGGAAGCCTAGGACTCTGCAGTCCATGGGGTCACAGAGTCAGACATGGCTTAGCAGCTGAGCAACAGCCATAATTTACTTATCACCATCACTTTTAATTATTTTGCTGTGGTGGGTCTTCGTTGCTGCCCTTAGGCTTTCTCTAGTTATGGCACGTGGGGTCTATTCTTCACCGCATTGCAAGGGCTTCTCACTGCAGTAGAGTCTCTTCTTACAGAGCACGGGTTCTAGGCTCTAGGGCCTCAGTAATTACAGCTTGTGTGTTCAGTAGTTATGGCACATGGGCTTAGCTGCTCCTTGGCATGTGGGATCTTTCCCGGACCAGGGATCAAACAGGTGTCCCTTACATTGCATGGCAGATTCTTAACCACTGGACCACCGGGAAAGCCTTAATTCTCTTGATTAAGGCTGTCTCTTATGCTAAGATGTGAGCTTCATGGTGCAGGGGTTTGCATCTCTTTTGTTCACTCCTGCTTTTCTGGCACCCAGAGCAGTGCTCAGCATACAGTAATGGTTCAGTAAATATTTAGCAGGTAGACACCCATTTTACAGATGAGGAAACTGAGGCCCAAAGAGGTTCTGTGAATTGCTCCAATAGGTGGTAAGATTCGAGTGCAGTCTTCTTAGGGCTCCCCAGCCCCATGAGACACCCACCACCCCAGTCCTGGCCTGGTAACTGTTTCCTCTCCGTGCTGCTCTAGGTGGCAGTGGTGGTGGGCAAACAGTCTCCTCCATCCTCCACCCTGTCCCTCCCACCTTCCTTCAAGGACCAGAGGCTGGGAGGGGTCATGAGGGGTTGAGAAGGCGCTTGATCCCTCCCCTTCCCCATCCAGGGCTGTCTGCACCCACCACCCCAGGCTAGAAATCTGACACCCGAGGCCCATCTGCTGCCCTGCTGTCCTCCCGCCCCTGGAGGCTGCTGGGCCGGCGGCTGTGGAGCAGTGATTGTTTGGGGCTGAATGGGCAGGCCTGGTGCCCACGCCAGGTGTGCCATTGTGAAGGCCCTGACACCTGCCTGGCGGGGCACAGGCCCTGCCCCATGGACCCTCACCCAGCTGAGAGGAGCCACCCACCCGCCTCCCAGGATGGGGCTGGGGGCCAGGCTCCTGCTGCTCTCCCCAGAAAATCCACGACACACTGAGTCCTTACCCTGCTTGCGTCTGTCTCCAAACTCCTCCATCTCTCTACTGCTCTCTTCGCCTCTTAGCCATGTGGGATCACATACTGGGGGTCAGCGATGACACCGCTTACTGTCTGTAATGGGCAAGAGATACAAGTTCTCTGAGCATCAGTTTCTCTCATCTGTAGAATGGGGATAATCAGAACCCATCACATAGGAGCATTAGGAAGATCATAGACTGTAGTCCATGGGCTGGACTCATTGAGGGTGACAGAGAAAGGCGATTATTGTTATTAAGATCTAGCAGTGTGCAGATGGGGACCCAGAGGAGCTGGTCTCAGCCCCCAGCAGGCCCAGCCCAGGGAGCCCCCAGCCTGCCCCGCGCCCCCACCGCCTGCCTCCCCTTGCCCGGCCTCCCGCCCGCTCTATGAAAATTTAATGCTGGGTAATGACAGTCTGGGCTAATGAAAGAGCCTTCTCTTCTGGCAAAAAGAGAAAAACAAACAAAAATCAACAACCTGCAAGGGGGCATTAACTTTTCATGAGATGCTCTCCCCACTGACACCCCACCNGATGGACAGGGAGGCCTAGCGTGCTGTGATTCATGGGGTCGCAAAGAGTCGGACATGACTGAGCAACTGATCTGAACTGAACTGAACTGATATAGCACAGGGAACTCTACTCAGTGCTTTATAATAACCTATAAGGGAAAAGAATCTGAAAAGGAATATATATATATATACTGAATCATTCTGCTGTACACCTGAAACTAACATGATATTGTACATCAACTATACTTCAATTTAAAAATAATAAACTGGGTGGAAAAGACTAGACAAAACAGATTGGGAACTCAAAAAATAAAGGTAGTTATTCTTCCTTCTGACTTAAACTTTCCCAGATCTTTCGTGTAATATGAACTTCCAGGCTCTTCCTCAAATATGGAACCCAGTGCTATAATGCTGTGTTAATTTCATAGTTGCCAGGAAGTCATCATTTTTCTTGTTCTCAACATGCTTCTGTGAATGCTGTTCTC
Source organism: Oreotragus oreotragus (assembly GCA_006410675.1). Taxonomy (NCBI): domain Eukaryota; kingdom Metazoa; phylum Chordata; class Mammalia; order Artiodactyla; family Bovidae; genus Oreotragus; species Oreotragus oreotragus. The sequence goes on from SJYX01006963.1 coordinate 77,434, forward strand.
CTCTGCTTTTTCAGGTCTCCAGGGGAAAAATTCCACATTCCCCCTAAGGTCTTATATTCCAGTGTTTCCCACAAAGTCAAGAAATTCTTTCATACACTTAGCTTACCTAAGTCTTTTCTGCCCCTGATTAGCTGGATCTAAAAAAACAACATATTTGAAACACAGAACCTGTAATAAAGACCAGCTGTGGGTATCTATTAGGTTTGCAAATGAATTTATTTAAATAAAGAGCTTTCCAAGAACATTGTGTTAATTTGTTAAATTTGATAGGTTTTCTTAACCCTAACCTAGGGCCCACTTCCAATTGAAGAACTGTAAGAAATAAAGAATGTAAAAATATCTCAGAGCTTTTAGGCAAAATCAACTGGGTAAGTTAATTTGCTGTCTTGTCATTTTTCTGAAGCACACTTAATTGTGTAGATCTGGGCACTCCCATAGAAATAAGTCATTTAAATTCCCCACCCTTGACTTCCAACCTGCTGAAATACTAACAGTATCGATTATACACAGAACAAGGCTAGAATGCTGGCATTTTGTCCTGATTAGGAAGGAATGGTATAGGTGGGTGTTGGAGGGAGGGAACCAGAGCAGTTGGTACCTGACAAGACTCCAGCAACAACTTGATGGGGAAAATGAGCAGCAAGGTAGATTCGTGACAGGCAGACATTCAGTTGCACGATCCAGAATCCCAACCACAACATGACATTCAAGCACCTGCGATGGAAGAGGCAGTCATAAGAAAATCCAGATATAGATCCTTCACCAAAGAGAATAGCCTCAGCACTGGAGCCTGGAAAACTCAGGTTACATTAGTGGAATTTTTTGTAAATTGAAGACTGTACTCAAAATTTCAAAGATAGCCGTGGCAAGTGGTAAACCCCTGTGTGTGTGAATTTCAATCTCTCTATTTTATGTTTCATAATGAAGGATTTGCTCAGTGGCTACATACTCAGAATTCCCTGTAAAAGTGGTGTTTTCTGCTTCTTTGATTATTTTAACCTGGATGGGGCATCGCAATGTTTGGTATGGAAATGGGCTTTTATTTACCGCCTGCTTCTTCCTCACTAGCTGATCTTGAGAAAGCCCTCTTCTGTTAGGCCTTGTTCCTGATCTCTAAAATTAGATGTTGCCCATGCGGGTCCCTTCTAGCCCTAACATTCTGTGACTCTAATGTTCACTCTCAGCAGAAATACCACAACTCTTACTAGTACCACCCCAAGGCATGAGGTGGGCAGGGGGCATGGAGGAAGAGCAAGCGGTATGTCCGATACAGAGAGAGACACCTCCGGCCATCCACCACCCACAACCCAGAGCTGAGTTCTTACCGAAATCTGTAGGTTGGCTTTTTCTTTCCGCGAAAGATAGAGAGGGTGGATGTGACCATCACATAGTATACACCTGCTGTACCCATGGCATGGCCAGAGGGACTCCCTAAAGAATAGGAAAGAGATGAATGAATGAACCAAGGCCAAAAAGTCTTCATCTGGGAGATTGCTAGGGGTCATCATCTATTCACCCATCCCTCCACTCATCCTTTCTTCCATCTTTTCATCCATCTATCCAGCCAGACATCTATCCATCTTTACATCCAGCCAGCCAGCCATCTATCTTTCATCCATTGATTCAATTATCCATCCGTCCACCCATCTACCCATCCTAACATCCATTCATTTACCTATTTAGTTATCTATGTAACACATATCTATTAAGCTTCTACTACGTGACCAGCAATGTGCTAGGCTCTGGGAGAACAGTGGGTGGCACAGTCAGAGAAAGCCTCAGCTCTTGAGACTATACAGTCTATATACAGTCTAGAGATTACACACAGAATCAGCCTGCTGGGTATATAATTGGAAATCGATCTGCCCTCCATTACCCCTCTTCTACTCTCTTTGCTCACTCAGCTCTGGCCATGCTGGCCTCCTTGCTCTCCTTTAACACACTTCCTCCTCAGTGTCTGTGATATTGGTCTTTCTATCCAGACACCTCTTCCTCCAGGGTTAATTGGCTAATTCTCTTGCCTCCTTCAAGTTTTTGCACAGATTTCTCCTTCAGTGAGTCCTGCCCTGACCACTCTATTTAACACTGCATCCAATTGCTATTCCTGGTCTCCTTTTCCTGAAAGGTGGAGGGCCCTGTGCCACCAGTTCCTTTTCTGGACTAAAGAGTTTATTTTTCCTTTCTGCTGTTGAGAGTGTGGTTGCAGGTGGCTCTCGGTGCTCAGACTTCACTGGACATTGCCCTGGACTGATGAGAGGCATCTTGATCAAAACTACCCTTTCCCTGGGGGGCCCTGCACCCAATCACTCATCTCTATTACTACCCTTTCCCTGGGGGGATCCTGCACCCAATCACTCACCTCTATTGGGGTATAACGCCTCGTCCCCTTGAAATCAATTCAGAGCTCCTACGGGGTTAGCTGAGACTGAATGGCAATTAGACTTCTGCCCAGGTGGCTTCCATCCCTTCCTTCCACAAGTACTGTTCTCGAATGTAGCACCTCCTGCGTGCTGATATCCATCTGAGTCTGCTTTCCAGGGAACCCCACATAAACCCTTGCCTTTCTTCCTCTTCCTCCTCCTTCTTCTAATATCCTAAATATTTTACTTGTGTATTATGAATTTTTATCACACACACACACACACACGTCTCATTTAAATATGAGCTCCACAAGGGTAGGAGCCTTTTTTTTTCAGCTGCACCACGCAGCTTGTGGGATCTTAGTTGCAGGGACTGAACCGGAGACGCCACAGAGAGGGCCTCGTAGATGGCTCGGTGGTAAAGAATCTGCCTGCCAGGGCAGCAGCCGACGGAGACTTGGGTTTGACTCCTGGGTTGGGAGGACCTCCTGGAGGAGGAAATGGCAACTCATTCCAGTGTTCCGGCCTGGAAAATTTCATGGACAGAGGAGCCTGGCGGGCTATAGTCCAAAGAGTTGGTCCCAAAGAGGTGGACATGACCGAGCAGCTGGGCAGCCACGCACAGTGAAAGCAGCAAGTGAAGCCGTCGAACCCCCAGGGAATTCCCAAGGGTCGGGATCTTTGTTTTATTCACTGAGGCATTTCAAGTACCTAGAACAATGTTTGGTACAGATGCTAGATAAATAACATTTGAATGAGTGAATATACTCTAAAGTGAATCAAGGTTTTGCAAAAACACTAACTAAGGGCAACGCGCTAGTCTGGGAGTCAGGGATAGGGCCCCTGAGTTTAGGGACACTAACGCTGAGAACTGCAGGGGAGTGGAGGGGTTGAATATTCCTTCTTACTGAAAAATGAAATCTGTCACTTGGCTGAACAATGCCTGTCTGGGTGTAACTAGTACAGACAGGGTGTGGGACTGAACGGTCAGCTGGGGAGGACACGTCTCCCTGGCCAGGCTTCTGGGAAGGATGGCCAGGGGCTCAGGCCTCTACCATGTTCCCTTCCTGGACAAAGGGCCCCAGCACAGTTACTCTCATGAGCCCTTTGTCTGTGAGGGAGCCCTTGCCTCTCTGAACTAGTAATTTCTGTTCTGAAAACATTAGGCAGATTCCCAAGTGGCGGTCAGAGGCTATTCTGGAAGGCCTTGCTGAAGTGAATTCAGATGGAGTTGTACCAAATCCAAGACCATGACCAGAGCTTGAAGGAGTGGCTCTGCGCACATCCCCTTCAAAGACAGCTTCATCCAGCGCGAATGTTACCAGGTGTCCACAGTGAGCACGGCCCACTCAGCTTCTGTCTGGATGAGGGCTGGGCCTCTCACCTGGGCCGGTCTCACAGGTGACCGGGAACTGCTTTATCAGCGGCACCGAGGTGTTGCTGTAGTAGTCAGTGTCCAAAACCCACCAGTATGGGCGCTGTCCAAAGAGAATCCTGTGAAAAAGCAGAACGAGGATCTGGAGTTACTGAAGGAATGCTTTGGCCCGATGCCACACCTTCAAGAAGAGAGAGTAGCTTGAGGAGAGGATCCATAAGATCCAACCCAGAACATGAGTCCCTCCAAGCAGAGGAGGGAGACGTTTATGGAGCATCCTTTACAGAACTTGTGAATTTTGCCTTTGGAGGTATTATTTATTCAAACATAAATAAATAAATCTCAAAGCCTCAAAACTATATTAACAGCAGCTACTGGTGGCTTAGTTGCTAAGTCGTGTCCCATTCTTGTGACTCCATGGACTGTAGCCTGACAGGTTCCTCTATTCATGGGATTTCCCAGGCAAAAATAGTGGAGTGGGTTTCCATTTCCTCCTCGAGATCTTCCTGACCTAAGGATAGACCCTAGATTTCCTGAGGCTCCTGTACTGGCAGGCAGATTAACAGCAGCTATGTAACTTTTTTTTTTTTTTTTTAATCCTGAGAAGAATTTGCCCTAGAAGGATGCCTAGGGACTACAGTTTGCGACTTAGATTTGCATATCCTACAGCTAATTTCTTCAGGCCTCCAAAGTCTTGGGTTTCTTCTGGACTTCAGAAACTGAGCCCCAGCCCCAAGGACAAGTCTCCCAGGAGATGTGGTCTCTATTTCCATCAGAATCACTTTCTGTAAGGACATATATAGCTACTATTTGCTTGTTTTGTATCCTCTGGCTTTGAAACAGAATATCTCAGATCAACCACTTCCCCTTTAAAAGCATGTTTTTCATTGTGGAAACAGGTGTGACAGGTCAGTCAGGATGCTTCTTTTGCTCTGCAATGGAGGAATAGTGACTTCTCACTAAAACTGGCGACAGCCACTAACTCTGACCTCTAGCAAGTTAGAGAAAATGGAAGTGATAGACAAAACTTGGTTGGTTTTTCAACAGAAATTTCAGAATCCCATCAGTATGCCTTGGCTTCTGAGCCCAATAACAATGTTCAAGACTTTTCTTGTTTATGGCCAAAGAAAATTAAAGCTAGAAGAGATCTTAAGAATCACCTGACTGTGAACAAAGATAATTTTAGGGATGGTAAAAGTCTCTGAGGGCAGCTGGTCCAAACTGTTCATTTTCTACATGAAGAAATAGAGACCAAAACAGTGATGTGTTGGAGTCAACTGGTACTGGCGGCTAACAGTTGTAAAATATTCAGGGTTTTCACAAACCAGACCCACTGATAGCTTGAAAGTGGTCATAACGAGACAACAGACACAGCAGAAATTGGCAAATACTAAAATTGGGGCTTCTTTCCCTTTTGAAAGTCAGTTTATTAGCACTGGATATAACATAATTCTTAAGAGCCTTGCCTATAAAGTCAGCCTGCCTGGGCTTGAACCCTGCCTCTGACATTTACTACCTATGTTTTTGTAGTCACTTATCTCAGTGCCTTAGTCTCTTACTAGTAACACCCTATAAAAAAGTGCTTAGTATGTGGCCTGGCCCATACTACAGGATCAACAATTGTTGTTAACTATAGTAATTATTAAGATCCCAGAGATAATCTAGGTTTACAGATTATAAAACAGAAACTCAGAGAGTTGCTCTGAGTTGCCCAAGACAGAAAGCTGGCTGAACAAGAGAGGTCTCTGAATTGCTTTTCATGACCTCACACAACGGGTTTTGAAATTGCCTGTTTCCTTTTTTCATA
>SJYX01006963.1:112391-125996 GCA_006410675.1 Oreotragus oreotragus
TTTTTTTTTTTTTTTAATGTGGACCATTTTTAAAAAGTCTATTGAATTTGTTATAATCTTGCTTCTGTTTCATGTTTTGGCTTTTTGGCCATAAGAAATATGAGATCTTATCTCCCTGACCATGGATCAAACCCACAACCCCTATACTGGAAGATAAAGTCTTAACCACTGGACTGCCAAGGAAGTGTCTCCTCTCCAACCTTGATTATGAACATTTTAAACATACAGAAAACTTGAAAGAGTAGTATAGTGAACACCCACATACCCACCTCGTAGATTCTACTGATGCCTTAAACATTTGATTCAGTATCTTTCCATTCATCTATTCACCCAGTAGGCTTCCATTTGAGCAGCCTAAGATTGTGGTTATAGGAATGCATGTGTATGAGAATGTGTGGCTGTAAGTGTATACACACACCCATGGGAGGTGGGGAACCTGGGTTCCCAGCAACACGTAGCCTTTTGTACCATCCACCTCCCCTAGTGCCTCCCTTACATCCCATCACTCACCTTGCCCAGCTGAAGGCTCTCTCCATGGAGCTGTTCTGGGGCAGCGGCCCCCCAGCAAAGCTGACTGTCTGGATGCGGTAGCCCCGAGGGTGCCCCCACTTGTTGCTCTGCTTGCTGGCCAGGTACAGGTAGCGAGGGGAGGCCCCTCCCAGGGGGAAGGCGGCCTGCTCCTCGGTCTCCAGCTGCTTCCGGGTCACCTGCAGCCTCTGTATCTGGTGCTCGGGACTCCAGGGTACCACCGTGGGAACAAAAGCCATGTCTTCAGCCCAGACCCAGTTCTCCAGTCCTGTGGTAGTGGAGTGGGGAGAAGGGAGGAGTAAGAGTTAGTCAGGCAGCTGCCCTTCCCCTCTGGAGTCTGCCTGCTCCTGGCTTCAGAGTGGGGGCCAAAGACAAGGCCAGACTGAGTGTGTCCCTTGCTTCCCTCCTCTCTCCCCAGAATGTCCCTGATCCAGAGACTTGGAGAAGGTTTTTCTTCTGGATATCATCTCTGGTAATAACCCCAGATGCCCTATGACTGAGTTTCCATTGACCTTCTCCTTCTGAGGAGCTGAAGGTAGGGTAGTTTACCTGAGGTTGGAGCAGTCTAGCAGGCAATGTGCAGAGTCAGGTTCTTTCTGACCTGAGGAAAAGGTCTGCATACCATATCTGAAGCTCCATCGTTAGAACTGCCTTCTCATGAACATAATCACAGCAGTAGCTCAATTTACTGAACTTGGAGGAGTTCTACACAGGAAGTGTGCTAAGGGCTTTACATGGATTGATGCTTTACTTACACAACAACCCATTTTATGGATGGGACAACTGAGGCTTAGGTGTGCCCCAGTTTGTCACCAAGGGCACGTGGCTACTTTCATGGTAGTGCTGGAGACCTAGGTCTCGGTCTGGTTCTATACTGACTAAACATGAGTTCCCAGAGGGAACCAACATCAAGTGGGTCCAGCACACATGAGCAGCAGACACGCAGGCCAGCGGGAAGGAAAGTCAGACCCCAGGTCCAACACTGCTGGAGCTTAGTGGCGTTTCCTATTGTTTGGGGTTTGGCACAGAATTAGGCACAGTATGTTGCCTACATATTTGTTTTGAACGAATTTATTGGAGTCCAGCTAGGTTCCACATTAGATGTCAGCTCAAGTGATCTGAGACCAAGGAACGGTAAACCAAACTTGCTGGAAGCTCCCCCCACACCTTCACAAGATTAGAGAGAGCAGAGACCAATTAAGCAAAGCCTCAGTTTCCCCTTGTGAACTACTGCTCCTAGTCCACACTCCACATTTTTCGCTTACGCGTGTGTTAGTTGCTCAGTCATTTCTGACTGCTTGTGAGTCCATGGACTGTAAGTCTCCAGGATCCTCTGTCTATTAAATTTTCCAGGCAAGAATACTGGAGTGGGTAAGCATTCCCTCTTCTAGGGGATCTTCCCAACCCAGGCAGATTCTTTACCATCTGAGCCACCAGTGATAACTATAAGTAGAAGCCGCACAAGCAAACTCGTATGGATAATACTAACAACAATAATAGCTAATACTTTTCCATGCATATCAGGCACCATTACATGTGCTTTAAGGTTTGCCATAGAGACTTCTCAAGTGGTCCAGTGGCTAGGCTAAGACTCTGAGCTCCCAGTGCAGGGGGCCCAGGTTTGATTCCTGGTCAGGGAACTAGATACACATGAATCAACTAAGAACTCATGCAACCTGGTGCTGCCAAATAGATAAATAAATGCATAAATATTTTTCAGCCTGGATGGCAGGAAGCTTGAGGGAGAATGGATACAAGTATATGTATAGCTGAGTCCCTTTGCTATCTACCTGAAACTATCACAACACTATTAATCAGTATTCTAAACACTATTCTCCAGTAAAAAGTTTTGTTTTAAAAAAGGATTTCCCTGTCCAGTTCAGGGGACATGGGTTCAATTCCTAGTCTGGGAAAATTCCATATGCCTCGGGGAAACTAAGCCCGTGCACATCAACTACTGACTCTGCACTCTAGAGTCTGTGCTCTGCAACAAGAGAGACCACCACAATGAGAAGCCTCTGTACTGCAGCTAGAGAAACCCCCCACACAGCAACAAAGACACAGCAGTAGAATGTCTTTCACTGGGTTTCCTCTGATACTGTCTCATGATTAGATTGAGCTTGTGTTTTTGTTTTCACAGAGTTTCTTGGGTAAGAAAACCACAGGAATGACATTACACCCTTCTCAGAGCATTGTATCATGGGGTACATCATGTCCTTATGTCTTATCACCAGTGATGTGGGACTCAAGCAGTTGGTTAAGGTGGTATTTTCCAGCTACCTCCTTTGCAAAAGTTACTGGGGGTTGGTGATGGACAGGGAGGCCTGGCGTGCTGCGATTCATGGGGTCACAAAGAGTTGGACACGACTGAGTGACTGGACTGAACTGAANATGTGGGACTCAAGCAGTTGGTTAAGGTGGTATTTTCCAGCTACCTCCTTTGCAAAAGTTACTGGGGGTTGGTGATGGACAGGGAGGCCTGGCGTGCTGCGATTCATGGGGTCACAAAGAGTTGGACACGACTGAGTGACTGGACTGAACTGAAAGTTATTTCAGGGACTTCCCTGGTGGTCCAGTGGTTAAGAATTCATCTTCCACTGCAGAGGATGCAGGTTTGAGCCCTGGTCAAGGAGCTAAAATTTGATATGCCCTGGGGCATCTAAGCCCAAGAGCCACAACTAGCAGAGCCTTCACGTTCTAGAGCCTGTTCTCCACAAGAGAAGCTCGTGAGCCACAGCTAGAGAAATCCCAACCATGATGATGACGAGACCATGCTCTGCAGTGAAGGCCCAGCTCAACCAAAAGCAAAAGTTATTTCAAAAGAAAAAATGTTTTCAAATAGTCATTAATCCTCACAACAGTCTTATGAGAAATGCACTGTTAAACCATTTTTACACTTGAGTAAACTGAGACACAAAGAGAATAAGCATAAAAATCTTTCTCTCAGGGTGTGGAGAAAAGGGAACCTTCTTACATTGTTACTAGGAATGTAAATTGGTGCAGCCACCAAGGAGAACAGTATGGAGGTTCCTCAGAAAAGTAAAGATAGAGTTGCCATGGGATCCAGAAATTCCACTTCTGGGCGTGGGAGAAAACTGTAATTCAAAAAATATATGTGCACCCCAAAGTTCATAGCCACCGTATTTATGATAGCCAAAACCTAGAGGCAACCTAAGTGCAACAACTGATGATTAGATTAAGAAGATGTGAGATATACATATGCACAATAGAAGCAGCTAGTGACTACCATATTGAGCAGAATAAAAGAATAGAAAAAAGCATTTCCCAACAAATGCTGCAGAAGGTGTGCAGAAAAGGGAACCCTCCTGCACTAAAACCTAAAAATAGACCTACTATATGATTCAGCAATCCCACTCCTGGGCATATAATTTGAAAAGATACATGTACCCCTATGCATAGCCACAGTATTTACAATAGTCAACACATGGAAACAACCTAACTGTCCATTGACAGGTGAATGGATAAAGATGATGTAATACATATACACAATGAAATATTACTGAGCCATAAAAAAGAACAAATGAGAGTCCATTGAATGGAGGTGGACGAACCTATAGCTTGTTATACAGAGTGAAGTAAGTCAGAACGAGAAAACCAAATGCTGAATATTAACACATATCTGTCAAGTCTAGAAAAATGGTGGTGGTGAACCTATTTGCAGGGCAGGAATGGGGACATAAGCATAGAGAACTGACTTGTGGACACAACGAGGGAAGGAGAGGGTGGGACGATTCAGAAGGTAGCGTTGAAATGCTTTGTGTAAAATAACAGTGGGAAGCTCCTGTATAGTGCGGGGAGCTCAGCCAGGTGCTCTGTGATGACCTAGAGGGGCGCTATGGGAAAGAGTGGGAGGGGGACTCATGGGGGAGGGGATATATACATGTACACACGCGCGCGCTTACGGCTGATTCACATTCTTGAACGGCAGAAACTAACACAACATTGTGAAGAATTATCTTCCAATTAAAAAATTTCGTAAATAATAAAATGCAGCAAAAACTGACGTTATCTACGAAACAGAAACAGATTTACAGCTATAGAAACAGATGTGTGGTTGCTGTGGGGGAGGGATGATTGGGAGTTTGAGGTTAGCAGACATACACTACTACATATAGAATGGATAAACAACAAGGACATAGCACAGAGAACTGATTTCAATATCCTGAGATAAACCATAATGGAAAATAATACGAAAAAAATGTATATATGTATGTGTAACTGAATCACTTTGCTATATGGCAGAAATTAACACAACATTGTAAATCAACTAAACTTCAATTTAAAAAGAAAAGGTTGCTCTCACATTTGTCAGGAGCTCTTCATGTGGTCCCTACTGTACCTCCATTATAACCTAAGCCTCCTGAGAGCAGAGATGTGGTTTCTTTTGTTAAACTGTTTTAGTGCAGTGCTTGGCACAAATATGCATTCAGTAAATATTTGTTGTTTGCATGAGTGTAGTATGTTATGTGAGAAATTATAACTGAGAAAATATATGTACATTATGATCGAAAAATTTCAGTAAAAATTTATACCAGTATATCTTACCATGGGTCTTCCCAGCTGGCTCAGTAGTAAAGAATCCACCTGCCAATGCAGCAGACTTGGGTTCCATCCCTGGGTTGGGAAGAACCCCTGGAGAAGGAAATGCAACCCACCCCAGTACTCTTGCCATCCATGGGATTTCCCATGGATGGAGGAGCCTGGTGGGCTACTGTCCGTGGGGTCGCAGAGTTGGTCACAACTGAGCAACTAAACCACCACTCTGTAGTAGCCTACGTAGCACACACCGTGATACATTCTAGAACTGTAGGTCCACAGGGTGAAAAAGGAAAGAATTATTTTTTTAAGCATGAGGGAATAACTATCTAAGGTTGAAAATCTCTGAGGAGTTCCATGACTTTCATATTGATTCATATACTTTTATATCTTTAATATTTCAAAGAGATTTTTCTTCTCTTTGGCCTCCCAGCAAGCAGGATATTAGTACCCTGACCAGGGATGGAACCCTGCCTCCTGCAGTGGAAATGTGGAGTCTTAACCACTGGACAACCAAGGAATTGGCACAATGAAAACTTTTAAATCTAGGCTTAAGACTTCAGACTCTTGTATTGGAATCACTGTCTCTGCTAGCATGTCTTACCTCCCACATCCAGATCCACCTTGTAGTGGGCACTGTGGGTGTGGATGGTACCCAGTGTGTTCTCCCGAACCTGGTTTCCGTATCTTCGGGCAGCACCAAAGAGAAACACTGAGCTGATGTAGCCTGTGGCATGGAATTTGACTTCTATGGCCCCATTGGGGTGGAAGATCATATCCCATACGTAGTCATAATTAAGCATCGTGGACACAGACCTGAAGACCAGCACTGTCTCCACAACGCCCCCAAAATAGTGGGAATGAAAATCTGAGTGGTGTCGCCTTAGGGGCAGGCCCTTGTTCTCCTCAAACACACAAAAGGCATCTCGTAGTGTCTTGGGAGCTTGGGACTCCAGAAGGAAGTGCCAGTCCACATAGGTAGCCAGATAGGGGCAGTCCACCCCACGGCTCAGGGGTGTGGAAAAGTACCCCAAACCAAAGTTGGCATCTGCATACCGGCCTCTCAAGGCAAAAGGAGAATTTCCACCATAGATGGCCAAGGCCTCCTGGACACTGACTTCATACGCAATTCTCTCCCCTTGGAAGCGGATGTCAAAGATCCTAGGACCATTGAAACCTCCGAGGCCAAAGGAGAAAGTCCACAATGAGGAGGACACTCGATTGCCCTGGATCCTGAAGCGGGGCCCCTGAGGATGGAACTGCAGAGGGGGAGCCAGACCCGGGGGCACCTGGGACTTCAGTGACCAGGACCCACCTGTGCCATTGTCTGGGATCACCACCACATTCACCCGGCCAGCCTCAAACTGCTCCTCCAGCTGGGCCAGACTCTCATAGTAGNGTTTCACTTTCAACTGCCTTGTAATCCAGAAACTATTGCTGATTAAGCAGATAAAGCTAAAAATATAATATCAAAAGACTACCTAGACCAAGGACACGAGTTTCCATCTTTTTAATGAAGCTTTACATCAAGTTAAGTCATTATAGATACCGATATAGAAACAAGAATGGACAGATACATATCTCTAGTGTTCTAGAAGAAAAGTAGTATATCTCAAGGTGGGAGGACAGGGAGTCAGATCATAGGGATTTGCTTTTTGTGTATATTTTTTCAAATTGAGGAAATAAACAGCAAAATGAAAAAATTCTTTTTGCTTTTAGGAAAGCCTGGTTTTAAGAAGAATTTCAGCTGGCTAAATTTTGGAAGCTTAAAGAAAAAAATCAAATTCAAGAATGTCCCTTGGACCTGAGCCTATGCATTTTTATTTAAATAAGAATTGAATGTGCATTTGTATCTCCTTAGGGCCCTGGAATGTCAATATTTTACTTTTCAGAGATGGGCAGACAGCATAGGTAATCATGGTGACCTCAGTTGCACTTTCCCCTATTTAAATCAGTCTTCTTTCCAAAGTATTTTTGCCCTTAAAGATGACTCTCTTTTTGGCTCACAGATATGTTTGTAGAGAACAACCATGCGTATAAAAGTTCTTCCTTTTGCTCTGGTGGATCTGGACTTTTTCTTTTATATGTCTACTCCTTTATCTCTTTTTAGAGGCGATGTGGAAGCAAAGAAGAGAATGGCTGTACAGCTGACCCAACTCTTCCTCTTTTTCTTGTTCTTTCTTTTTTTTTTTTGGCTGTGTCACTCAGCATGCAGGCCCTTAATTCCCCAACTGGGAACAGAACTCAAGTCTCTTGCGGTGGAAGTGCAGAGTCTTAACCACTGGACCGCCACAGTTGGCTCAACTCTTTCTATTAACAGTGATTTAACTGCAATTAAGTATCAAATCAGGACTAATCTCACCCACTTCCTCTGCTAAAGAGATTTGTTGATGCTGAGGGTCTAGTTCTTTTTAATGTGNTAACCACTGGACCGCCACAGTTGGCTCAACTCTTTCTATTAACAGTGATTTAACTGCAATTAAGTATCAAATCAGGACTAATCTCACCCACTTCCTCTGCTAAAGAGATTTGTTGATGCTGAGGGTCTAGTTCTTTTTAATGTGTTGGATCACTTTTTGCCTTCAGTTCTGAGCACTGTTTACTTGTAACCAAGAGACAATATTTTTGTGAATTTTAAAGATCATCAATGAATACTCAACATTTTGACAATATCTCAATGATAATAAGCATGTTCTTATTGTCCAAGTGCCTTCAGTGGCCGCTTGTTAATTGCAACCAAGGACAATATTTCTTAATGTTGAGGTCTTCAATAAGTGCCTAAGATTTAACAACACACAAACAATACCGTGTGTAAAGGTCACCTCTTGGATACCATAAACACACCACAGTAAACTCTTCCAGGGGAGAAGGCAGTGGCAACCCACTCCAGTACTCTTGCCTGGAAAAAATCATGGACGGAGGAGCCTGCTGCAGTCCATGGGGTCGCTAAGAGTCAGACAGGATTGAGCGACTTCACTTTTACTTTTCACTTTCCTGCATTGGAGAAGAAAGTGGCAACCCACCCCAGTGTTCTTGCCTGGAGAATCCCAGGAACAGGGAGCCTGGTGGGCTGCCGTCTATGGGGTCACACAGAGTCGGACACGCTTGAAGCGACTTAGCAGCAGCAGCAGCAGCAAACTCTTCTAGAATGATTAGTTTTTCTAATGTTTCTTAGATAACCTTTAATTCTGATCTTAACAACCAACAGGTAAAGGGACATTTAACAACTTATTGAGGGCATATTATATCAATACCCTGCTCTTGGCTCCAAGAAAAAGGCAAAGTCTTATGCTGTTTTTCTGCAAGTGGTTTGCTACCAGTTGAATAGCTTACAGTTTAAACTAAACAAAATATTGACTTAAATAGTTATCCCAAATTTACAGACTATTAAAATGTTTGCTTTTTTAATGGCTCACAATGAATATTAAAATTTCTCATTCACTCATTCTCATACCTCTTTGTTCTGAAAACACTCAGTCCAGGGGGAACTGAGTCACCTTGAGGTATAAATGAATGAATGATAGTTCTCATGTTTAATTCTTGAAAGTTGCATGGTTCTAAGCCCTGGAGCACATTAGAATCACCTAGATAGCTTTAAAAAATACAGTATTTGAGAACTGCCTCCTAGAGGATCTGATTTGTCTAGGGGTAAGAGACATTGGTATCTTTTAAAAGCTGCCCAGGTAACTAATATTCAGCTCCAGCACATCTGAAGGATACTCACAATGTACCTGAGGAATACAACAGAAACAGCATTTCCTGAGGCTACCTACTCAGAAAAGGGTCTATCAGATGATCACAAGGAGGGCAGTACAAGAAGTGGGAAGTCTGAAGGTGACTGATAATTAACCACATGGAGGGAGTGGTCCTTATCTGGAGAGTCACTATGACTCTTGCAGAAATATTCAAATTCTACTAGTATGAATTCATGTTTTATTAATCTAAAAGAACCTTGTGATGCTTTGGAATTTCAGGTAAAATGTTTACAAATATAAGAAAGTCAGCTGGTGTGAGAGACTGTACAATAAGGCAGAATGACTACCATATAGACAGCTTAGCCCCACTGTAGTAGCTTCACGTCGCAACTTTCCTGTAAGCTGGTCCTGCGCTTCTGATCATATTCCTTTTGTCCACTTCTGAACTTGCAGAATACCCCCAAATGGCTCACATTTTTTTCAGTGGGAAAGTGCCCTGTAAGCCACAATGGCCACCCGTCCATGTCTGTCCACTTATTACTATGGTCTCTTTCCAGTTTTTATCAAATGCCAATACCCATCATGTTCCATAGTCCAGTGGAGCTGGCAGTCAACCAAAAGGGAAACGATATTTTCTGGCCGCCACTGCAGGACACTTCTCCCCACTAAAAATAACTGAATGGAAATTTGTTCATGATCTGAATTTATATAATGGCAGATATCTCATGTCCCCTCTTTGAAGTCTTCTTTAAGCTCCAAAGATTAGAGAAGCACTTTGCTTTTCCCTCACTGGTGGGATGCCTCCTTTTTCATACAGATATCACAAAATGACTGATTCTGAAATGAGCAGCTCTTCGCTCTAGTAGAAATAGAATTTTTCATATGCAGAAGGATACCTCCTGATTGAATTCTATAAAGAGGTAGTCCCATTCCCATACTAACAGGTTTAAATTTTTTTTCTTAATCACAAAATAAGTGTTCACATTCCCAGAGTTACTATTTCTACTATGGCTAGTGAGGAATACACTTTTTAGTGGGTTGTGACATAGTATGCTCACCTACCTGAGAAGTAGTTTACTCGGTCTGGAGAATTTCATCCCCAGAGTAAGCTGTGGTACACAAATAGTTCAAATTGTCAGTTTAACTACTTTCTGCAAATTTCTTGCATGGATGTTCTATTTTTTAAAACTTAGCATTATATGAAAAGTGGTACCACTTAATTCATCACATGTGAAGTCATTCAGCCGTGTCCGACTCTGTTACCCCATGGACTGTAGCCCACCAGGCTCCTCCATCCATGGAATATTCTAGGCAAGAATACTGGAGTGGGTTGCCATCTCTTTCTCCAGGGGATCTTCCCGACACAGGGATTGAACCCGGGTCTCCCGCACTGTGAGCAGACACTTAACCGTCTCATAAGACCCACTAAATTGTAGGGGATACTGCTGGAAATTGTCACATGCTCTTCTTGCTATTACCTCTTCTTACTATTTCCCCCATTGGGACTAGGCTTCAAAATCAGAAAGGTTTTGATTCCCGTGTGTATGTTTTAAGAGTATTAACTGCATTCTTAATTTTACGCTCCTCCAGGTAAAAAAAATTTAAAAGTCTGTATATTTTTGTTTTTTCTTTTTAACAAACTCCTCTGTCATGTATACTGTGAGAATACAATAGTGCCCCCATCCCTTACCTGTGCTTTTCCTCATTTTCAGTTAACTGTGATGAAAATATATAAATATTTGACAAAAGCATTAAATAGAAAATTCCAGGAACAGACAATTCAGAAGTTTTAAGTTGTGTGTGCCATTCTGAGTTAATTCCTTTTCATATCACTTGACTCGGAGCTTTTTACTGTGTTGTCTTTTTTTCCAGTTATTACCAGCGCTACAGCATACACATTTTTCAGTATAACTTATGTTCAAATTGTTATATTACCTTTTGGAAAAACATCAGTGCTAAATCTTCTAAAAAATACTACTATGACTTGCTGATTCTCCTTCATACCCATTCCCCTCCTCCACCCCTCCGCCTACACAGAATGACTTATACCTTTGTCAGGTTCCTAGGCTCTTAAATCTACCAGTTAAAAGCTAACTAATAACCAATCTCTGTTCTATGTACCTAGCAAGTCAATAGTTACTGTAGACTGAATCATAACACTGTGTGAGGAACATCAAATATCTAATCCCAGGATATGCTGAGGATACATCATTAAAAAAGAAAACAAACAGTCATTTGACCTAACTAAACATGGCATATCTCATCAACGCCAGCTCAAAAAATTAGAAGTGAGATTTTCGTGCCAACTAGACTCCAGTGCTGTTTTTCATTTATCTTAAAACAAAATTTTTCTATAAGTATAAAACTATATTATGCTGAATAATATGTTGTATTCTATAAAATAAGTTTTTCATTATTAGTTATTCTTTAATGGCAGGTCAAAAAATTCCATGCTCTTGGGTTTTTTTTGTTTTTGTTTTTTGCTCTGGTTTCATATTTTGCATTTATAGAGTAAATTCAAACCAAGTTCAGAAGAGAAGTACTAGGTTGTATAAAAATAACCCATCCCAAGAAATCTCAGCCATTTCTTAGGATGACTAAGAACTTGGCTACTCAAAGGGTAGTGACAATCATCATCACCAGCACCATCTATGATTAAAAACCTGTATTTCTACAGACTGACTTCCTGAAATAGAGTTCTTCAGGCAATTTGGATTCACACTAAAGTTTGAACAATACTGTATTAGAAGGTTTAGTTGTCCATAGAGAAAACAATAATGACAACAGGAACACAAGTGACTTTCATAACATAAGAAGAGTAGTCTTGAAAAAAAAACCTGTCAAGTGACTGACATAGCAATTTTAAAGCAAAATACTTAATCTGTCATACAGGGCCATGCTCCATGTTGTGCTGAATACTAGTAATACACAGTCTTGTCAGTTGCTATTACAGGTGAAATAACCCACAAAATTAGGTGGTTCCCTGCATTTTGATTCCACCCCAACCCATAATTCTTACGGATTATAAGAGGAGAGCCACATTGAATAGTTATGAATATTTTAAATACTGGAAAAGCCATCTTCTACTGCAAATCAATAAACTTGGCACTACGTTTATAGTATATACCTATAAAAAATTATAGGCATATACTATAAACGTAGTGCCAAGTTTATACTGGCATCGAATCACTAGTCCATTTCCAATTTTTTGATGACAAATATGAACATATTATATGAATACCTTTCCCCCCCGCCCAAGGAACCTGCATGACCACCATTGGAGTGACGAGCCTCTGAAAGTACAGATGACTCAGGAAGCCCTTCCTCGGGAGTCAGCCGTGCACTGCTCTCTCCAGCCTTCCACTTGTCCCCAACCTGCAGAAATGATCTGAATGACATATAATGAGCCAGAACAGATGCAAGTTGGTGTCATCCTGCTTGTTAGGTGTCACACGGGAGTGACCCCTGCCAATAAAAACACAGCGTGAAGCTAAGTCTTTAAGCAGATTCTCCTTGTGTTGAAGAGAGAATTAATTCTAAACACAGCAACGGTAATCACTACAAAGAGGACATCTGCCAAGAAATACATTGGTAAAGAAGGAAATCCCAGCACTTCAAAAGATCTAACTTTAGAGGCCAGAAACCATTGGTTTCTTATCTTGTCATCAGGCAGTCACCTCTCTCTCTTTGGTCTGACTTGCTTCTCCACTTTCAACACAGGCTCCCAGGAGTGTGTTAAAGTCCTTTTCCCTAGAAGGCTGGTATCCAGCATGCTACAGTGTAAGAGGTCCATGTCGGCTGGAGAGGATATGAGGGAGGAGGAGGGCGGCAGAGGTGGAAGGGAAAGGTGTGCTTGGGCCGCAGATCAGGCAGACAGAAGAACAGGGGAGAGATGGAGGGAAGCTGTGCAGGGTGTTTCTAACCAGAGTCCAGTGCTATTGTCTTTATCTTTACATTTTTTTCATAAAGTTTTTTTGGAAATAAAATACAAATAATAAAAAAATAATATTTTTTCCATAAATAATATGTTATATTGTTTTCATACAAGATATAATACAAGTCTCCCAATTACTTCATTAGTTCAAGTACTCTTTAATGGCACTCCTGAATCTGTGGATAAGGTCAAAAATATGTCAAGCTCTGGTTTCATGTTTTGTATTTCTAGAGGAGTTGCAAAGTAGGTTCAGAAGGAAAGATTTCAGTTTAAAGCTAGGTAGGGAAACAATGCATCCCCCTCAAATGACGAAGAATAAAGAGAGAAGACGAAACTGATCAAAAAAGGATTCTTTACCAGCTACTCGATCCCAATGCCCACTCTGCAAGGTGAATCCTGGCTAGAAACCCCCTACTCAAGAAACTGAGGATGCTGAGAAGAAAACTGTCACCAAGACCATTCCCAAGATGAGCAGTTTACCATAGTAAATACTTATGGCTTTGGCTGTAGAAAAGAGGTGAATCAATCTATGGACATCTGGGTGATCACAAATCAGGACAAGGACAAGACAGAAAAAGACAACTATTACAGACAGAAACAGATTATGGAATGAAACAGATATGGGTTTGACTTTTATTGGGACCACTTTCTGTTATCTCCCTGTTAAAGTGTCTTCCTAAGACTAGACATTTACCTGCCTACATAGAATAATTTCCACTTAGAAAATACGTACATAGAAAAACATGCTATAAGTACATCAAAATTGACAAATGAATTTGTTCCCTATAGACTTTAGAGAGTTTCAGTTCAGTTCAGTCACTCAGTTGTGTCTGACTCTTAGCGACCCATAAATTGAAGCATGCCAGGCCTCCCTGTCCATCAAGATGTGTA
>SJYX01006963.1:153335-166367 GCA_006410675.1 Oreotragus oreotragus
GGAGATGGTGATGGACAGGGAGGCCTGGCGTGCTGCGATTCATGGGGTCGCAAAGAGTCAGACATGACTGAGCGACTGAACTGAACCTCCCCTGTCAGTGACACAGAGTCCCAGTACTCCTGGGACAGCTTATCAACACAGCCTGGCTCAGAGCCCAGCTTCAAGGATGATACAGCATTATCCATTCCCCTGGGGACTGAATTCTAGCCTGCTAGTGAGATTAGGAAATGCCTTGGGCCACATGAATCTGGGCCCTTAGCTGGTGTGTTCTTTGGTATCATATCACTGACTTTCTTCAAACATTGCTCTAGTCTTTGGTCTAGGACATTGCTCTGTCCTTACCTTATTGCCAAAATCATCTAAGTCTTTTGAGCAATAATTAGATACCTGGATGCCCTCCTCTTTTCAGATATTAACTCTCTTAAATTCTGTGTTTGTACTTTTGGCCTGGCTAACAGAGAGCAGCTGAACACTGCCTCTTAATCTCAGTCCTAGGTACACAGTCATGGCTGGCATATCGGAGAACATGGGGTTGGTTTTCTCTTCTACCACCTTAAAAGTAAACGCCTAGTTCTCCTTTTTGTCAATCAGCCTACAATAAAAGCTCTCAAGGTTCCTGCCTCTTAATGGAGTCTTTCTAAAGTCCCACTATAGTGATTTTCTTTTCTATTTTCTATAATTCCTATATTCCAGCACTTGAATATTTGCTCTGCTATATGACACCTACCTATATTTTGCATGGACATTTGCCTTCCTGAATGGATTGTAATTCAAATAGATATATTTACAGAGGATCTAACACTCATAGGACATTGCCTTCTNAGCACAGTAGTTTATCAAAGATGAAATACTGTTTTTAGCCAATTGCATCCTGGCCAATATAAAAACAATCCTGACAAGAGTGAGGTGAGACGCTTTCATTACCAGTGTTTGCATGAAATGAATTAAGAAGACGCGTAAAAAGCAATCTGATTTTAAAAGTCGACACTTTCACCTAAGGGTACCACTTCTGAAGATGTACAGCAAGGACATAACCCAAAAGAATAAGGGCGGTCCTTCCCTGGTGGGCCAGTGGCCAAGACTCTGCGCTCCCAAAGCACGGGGTCTGGGCTTGATTCCTGGTCAGGGAACTAGGCCCCACGTGCCACGGCTAAGACACAGCGCGGTCAAGTAAATAGATACGTGTGCTTTTTAAGGAGTAAAAGAGTTATCGACATAACGAAGCTCATTTCCGCCCTCAGTAGCTTGTGTTACTGAGCGTTTTTAAAAAGTTCTTTAAAAGTTGCTTTTAAGTGGAGGATAGCTGCTTCACAATACTGGGCTGGCTTCTGCCATGCAACAACATGGATCCACTGTAAGTGTGCGTGTGTCCCCTCCCTCTTAGCGCTCCCTCCCACCCCCGGGGTAGCAGAGCACCAGGCTGAGCTCCAGGTGTTGCAGGGCCAGCTTCTAACAGGACACAGGAAAAAGCAAAGCTGAGGAGCTGCTCTTCATCTCCCGTCCCCTGACAGCCCAGGTCAGAACACCGGAATCCGGCTCCCGTGGGGCTGCCCCTGCCTCCCCCTCAGGAGCTGGCCTGTCCACAGGCGAGGGACCCACTGGATGGACAGGCATTTCCCTGCACTCCACCGGGGCAATGCTGGGAAATCCAAATCAGGTTCAGTGTGATGTTACACATTAGCATAAGGATTCTCTACGCTGATAGAATAATTCGGATGTTAGGTTTCTTTAGGCTAAATAACACTGAAGAACACTCAGTAAGATGTGTATAAGAGACAGCCACCATGCCTACTGAAGTTACTCCAATTTCTAAGGCTGGTTTCCAAGTTGCCAATCTACGCACACGTATCCAACCTCTTTCCTCACAACCTCAAGTAAACCTCAGTCAGGCAGGGCTGAGTCTCCTCCTTGTAGCTAGCGATGCTTATCAAAATCCTTCATTTTAACGTCACTACAAGAAACAGCAGGTGGGAATGAGTTCAGCTTGTCCAACTCACAGAGACAAGGAAGGGCCACGCTTTACAGTTATAATGCATTCCTGCCCAGACTATCAGGCGAATTTATGAAATCAGGTATGTGGAAGTTACCAGTAACATCTGCTTCAAAAAACCAAACATTTACCCATGCATTGGAGAGAAGCCAAGATGGACTTCCGAGGACAATCAACCCTACACTGTCCGCCTGCACCCTTTGGCCCACCAGGGCAGGTGGAAAGGAGGGGTGGTCCTCTCTAAGCAAGGCGACCAACTAGGCTTTTCTACCTTCCTAACTAATTATCAACAAGTGATCTGCTTTTCAAAATACCTGGCAACATCCCCTGTCTGCAGGAGCCAGCCGGCGAAGTAAGCGCAGGCGGCTGCAGGAGCCGGGCCGGTGCCCTAAGCGCGACCGAGAAGAGCTACCCCACGTCCGAGGTCAGGGGCGGCGGCCAGGAGGAGACACCCTGCGTCCGAGGTCAGGGGCAGCCGGGAGAAGCCACCTCGCGCCCAAAGCCAGGATCGGTGACCCTGAGGAGCCACCATGAGCCCGAGGCCAGGGGCGGCAGCTGGGAGAAGCCACCCACGCTGGAGGCCAGTGCCTGCGGCTGGAGGAGCAACCCGAGGAGCGGTGGCTGCGCAGGTGCAGGAGGTCCTAGAGGAGCTGTCCCACGCTGAAGGTCAGGAACTGCGGCAGTAAGGAGATACCCCTCACCCAAGGTAAGGAGCACTGGCTGTGCTTTGCTGGAGCAGCTGTGAAGAGATATCCCACGCCAAAGTAAGATGGTAGGTGTTGCAAGAGGGCATCAGAGGGCAGACACACTGAAACCATACTCACAGAAAAGGACCACAGCCTTGTTTAACTCAATGAAACCAAGCCATGCCTGCGGGGCAACCCAAGATGGGCGGGTCATGATGGAGAGGTCTGACAGAACTTGGTCCACTGGAGAAGGGAATGGCAAGCCACTTCAGTATTCTTGCCTTGAGAACCCCATGAACAGTATGAAAAGGCAAAATGATAGGATACAAAAAGAGGAACTCCCCAGGTCATTAGGTGCCCAATATGCTACTGGAGATCAGTGGAGAAATAACTCCAGAAAGAATGAAGGGATGGAGCCAAAGTAAAAACAATACCCAGTTGTGCATGTGACTGGTGATAGAAGCAAGATCCGATGCTGTAAAGAGCAATATTGCATAGGAACCTGGAATGTCAGGTCCATGAATCAAGGCAAATTGGAAGTGGTCAAACAAGAGATGGCAAGGGTGAACGTCGACATTCTAGGAATCAGCGAACTAAAATGGACTGGAATGGGTGAATTTAACTCAGATGACCATTATATCTACTACTGCGGGCAGGAATCCCTCAGAAGAAATGGAGTAGCCATCATGGTCAACAAAAGAGTCCGAAATGCAGTACTTGGATGCAATCTCAAAAACGACAGAATGATCTCTGTTCGTTTCCAAGGCAAACCATTCAATATCACAGTTATCCAAGTCTATGCCCCAACCAGTAATGCTGAAGAAGCTGAAGTTGAACGGTTTTATGAAGACCTACAAGACCTTGTAGAACTAACACCCAAAAAAGATGTCCTTTTCATTATAGGGGACTGGAATGCTAAAGTAGGAAGTCAAGAAACACCTGGAGTAACAGGCAAATTTGGCCTTGGAATGCGGAATGAAGCAGGGCAAAGACTAATAGAGTTTTGCCAAGAAAATGCACTGGTCATAGCAAACACCCTCTTCCAGCAACACAAGAGAAGACTCTACACATGGACATCACCAGATGGTCAACACCGAAATCAGATTGATTATATTCTTTGCAGCCAAAGATGGAGAAGCTCTATACAGTCAACAAAAACAAGACCAGGAGCTGACTGTGGCTCAGATCATGAACTCCTTATTTCCAAATTCAGACTTAAATTGAAGAAAGTAGGGAAAACCGCTAGACCATTCAGGTATGACCTAAATCAAATCCCTTATGATTATACAGTGGAAGTGAGAAATAGATTTAAGGGCCTAGATCTGATAGACAGAGTTCCTGATGAACTATGGAATGAGGTTCGTGACATTGTACAGGAGACAGGGATCAAGACCATCCCCATGGAAAAGAAATGCAAAAAAGCAAAATGGCTGTCTGGAGAAGCCTTACAAATAGCACTGAAAAGAAGAGAGGCGAAAAGCAAAGGAGAAAAGAAAAGATATAAGCATCTGAATGCAGAGTTCCAAAGAATAGCAAGAAGAGATAAGAAAGCCTTCTTCAGCAATCAATGCAAAGAGATAGAGGAAAACAACAGAATGGGAAAGACTAGAGATCTCTTCAAGAGAATTGGAGATACCAAGGGAACATTTCATGCAAAGATGGGCTCGATAAAGGATAGAAATGGTATGGACCTAACAGAAGCAGAAGATATTAAGAAGAGGTGGCAAGAATACACAGAAGAACTGTACAGAAAAGATCTTCACGACCCAGATAATCATGAGGATGTGATCACTAATCTAGAGCCAGACATCTTGGAATGTGAAGTCAAGTGGGCCTTAGAAAGCATCACTAAGAACAAAGCTAGTGGAGGTGATGGAATTCCAGTTGAGCTGTTTCAAATCCTGGAAGATGATGCTGTGAAAGTGCTGCACTCAATATGCCAGCAAATTTGGAAAACTCAGCAGTGGCCACAGGACTGGAAAAGGTCAGTTTTCATTCCAATTCCAAAGAAAGGCAATGCCAAAGAATGCTCAAACTACCGCACAATTGCACTCATCTCACACGCTAGTAAAGTAATGCTCAAAATTCTCCAAGCCAGGCTTCAGCAATATGTGAACCGTGAACTCCCTGATGTTCAAGCTGGTTTTAGAACAGGCAGAGGAACCAGAGATCAAATTGCCAACATCCGCTGGATCATGGAAAAAGCAAGAGAGTTCCAGAAAAACATCTATTTCTGCTTTATTGACTATGCCAAAGCCTTTGACTGTGTGGATCACAATAAACTGTGGAAAATTCTGAAAGAGATGGGAATACCAGACCACCTAACCTGCCTCTTGAGAAATCTGTATGCAGGTCAGGAAGCAACAGTTAGAACTGGACATGGAACAACAGACTGGTTCCAAATAGGAAAAGGAGTACGTCAAGGCTGTATATTGTCTCCCTGCTTATTTAACTTATATGCAGAGTACATCATGAGAAACGCTGGACTGGAAGAAACACAAGCTGGAATCAAGATTGCCGGGAGAAATATCAATAACCTCAGATATGCTGATGACACCACCCTTATGGCAGAAAGTGAGGAGGAGCTAAAAAGCCTCTTGATGAAAGTGAAGGAGGAGAGCGAAAAAGTTGGCTTAAAGCTCAACATTCAGAAAACGAAGATCATGGCATCCGGTCCCATCACTTCATGGGAAATAGATGGGGAAACAGTGGAAACAGTGTCAGACTTTATTTTTTGGGGCTCCAAAATCACTGCAGATGGTGACTGCAGCCATGAAATTAAAAGACGCTTACTCCTTGGAAGAAAAGTTATGACCAACCTGGATAGTATATTCAAAAGCAGAGACATTACTTTGCCGACTAAGGTCCGCCTAGTCAAGGCTATGGTTTTTCCTGTGGTCATGTATGGATGTGAAAGTTGGACTGTGAAGAAAGCTGAGCGCCGAAGAATTGATGCTTTTGAACTGTGGTGTTGGAGAAGACTCTTGAGAGTCCCTTGGACTGCAAGGAGATCCAACCAGTCCATTCTGAAGGAGATCAACCCTGGGATTTCTTTGGAAGGAATGATGCTAAAGCTGAAACTCCAGTACTTTGGCCACCTCATGCGAAGAGTTGACTCATTGGAAAAGACTCTGATGCTGGGAGGGATTGGGGGCAGGAGGAGAAGGGGACGACCGAGGATGAGATGGCTGGATGGCATCACGGACTCGATGGACGTGAGTCTGAGTGAACTCCTGGAGATGGTGATGGACAGGGAGGCCTGGCGTGCTGCGATTCATGGGGTACCAAAGAGTAGGACAGGAATGAGCGACTGAACTGAACTGAAGGGTGAGCACAGAACCACTGTAAATCCCATTAAGCCCTCACGTTTCCTACTTATGGGCCACCAGCAGATATAACCAAGGGTGGTTTCTGATCTCTCTCTTACCAATGATACCTGCATAAACCATTCCATGTTCCCTTTTGCATTTGTAGAGCTAAATTTTAAGAGTGAAGTCGCTCAGTCATGTCTGACTCTTTGCAACCCCATGGACTGTAGCCCACCAGGTTCCTCAGACCATGGGATTTTCCAGGCAAGAATACTGGAGTGGATTGCCATTTCCTTCTCCAGGGGATCTTCCTAACGCAGGGATTGAACCCAAGGCTCCTGCATTGCAGGCAGATGCTTTACCATCTGAGCCACCAGGGAAGGTTCTATTATTATTAAAGCTATGCTATATTCCACCTGATGTTCCTGCCACCTTCCTTTGAGCTGCAATCGCTGTTCTCACTCTTTAATAAAGAGATTGATATAGCGGATTGGGGACAGGCCTGGGAAATGCAAATTAAAACCGGTAAGGTCCCCCAAGTGATTGTTATGACCACAAGTGCCACTACCTCCCCTTGGCACTCTCTCAAAATGCAAACAATCTGGAAGGCCATTTGCTGTTAGACCCATTGCAAGGAGATCCAACCAGTCCATTCTGAAGGAGATCAACCCTGGGATTTCTTTGGAACGAATGATGCTAAAGCTGAAACTCCAGTACTTTGGCCACCTCATGCGAAGAGTTGACTCATTGGAAAAGACTCTGATGCTGGGAGGGATTGGGGGCAGGAGGAAAAGGGGACGACCGAGGATGAGATGGCTGGATGGCATCACGGACTCGATGGACGTGAGTCTGAGTGAACTCCGAGAGATAGTGATGAACAGGGAGGCTCGGACACGACTGAGCGACTGAACTGAACTGAACTGAGACCCGATGTTGAAGCTGAAATTCCAATACTTTGGCCACCTGATGCGAAGAGCTGACTCCTTGGAAAAGACCCTGATGCTGGGGAAGAGTGAAGGCAGGAGGAGGGGACGACAGAGGATGAGATGGTTGGATAGCATCACCGACTCGACGGACATGAGTTTGAGTAAACTCCGGGAGTCGGTGATGGTCAGGAAGGCCTGGCGTGCTGCAGTCCGTGGGGTTGCAAAGAGTCCGACACGACTGAGCGACTGAACTGAACTGAACTAAGACCTGTCGGGCTGACCGCCGGGAAAAAGTACGCAGGGCCAGTGTACAGAACAGGGGAACGAGAGACGGCGCTAGGAAGCCCCAGCGGATCGAGCTGGGGGCTGGCGAGACTAGCACGGAGGGTACGATTGAAACAACCCGCGCAACCTCGAGTTCCATGCCTCGGGTCTAATCCACGTCCCCCCAGCCCCACCAACACAGTTCAACGCGCAGGAGCAGAGCCGAGTCCGAGCAGCGCAAGGCCTGCTGGGAGTCTTTGTGAGAGCTGTGGGCGGGGCCGAGCGGTCACTTTGACCCCGGCCCCAGGGTCACCTCTGTGTTTCTAAGCAGCGGCCCCTCGCCTCGGATACGCGCCACGGACCTTCCCCACTTGCATCTCGCGCTGCGGGCGGCCCCTCCTTCCGGGTCAGGAAACTTCGCGCCTGCGACTCCGACTCGGCGACGATTCGGGCCCAGTGGGACCCCAAAACGTCAGAACTTGTTTCGGTCTCAGTAAAAAGCGAGGGCCCGGCCCCCAACACGTCAGAACTTCGGTTTTGGTCTCGGTAAAAGCGAGGGGCCGGACCCAACACGTCAGGACTTGGGTTTGATCAGCGTAGAAGCGAGGGGCGGGACCCAACTCGTCAGGACTCGGTTTGGGTCTCGGTAAAAGTGAGGGGCCGGACCCAACGTCAGGACTTGGGTTTTGGTCAGGGTAGAAGCGAGGGGCGGGACCTAACATGTCAGGACTTCGGTTTGGGTCTCGACAAAAAGTGAGGGGCCAGACCCGACACGTCAGGGCTTGGGTTTCGGTCCCGGTAAAAGCGAGGGGCCGGCCGAGCATGCGCCCCAAGGTCTCGGGTAGCTCGGTCCGCCCCGCCGCCACGCCCCCAGCCCCGGCGCCGTTCGGGGCCGCAGCTCCCTGAGCCCGCCTTCTCTCCGGGCCGGCGCCGCCCGCGCGTCATGCTGTGCGCCACTAGCCGCCTCCTAGCGGCCCGGGCGACGAGCGCCCTCCCCGCCCACCCCAGAGGCCGGGGCCCGGCGCCGCGCAGCCGGCGCAGGGAACTACATTTCCCAGGGCACCCCGAGCTGCCCCCTGGTGACATTGGCGGGGCGCTTCGCGGGACCCAGCGTGTCTACGGGCCGGAGGGCCATCCTGAGGAGGGGAAGAATGCCGCCGGCCGCGGGCGGAGGCCTGGCGGGATCCGAACTGCGACCCCGGAGGGGCCGATGCGCGTCCCAGGCGGCTCGGGCCGCGGGCCGGGATGTGGCCACGGAGGCAGCTACAGCGCGGAGCCCCAAACGGCCTGTTCCTCCGAGCTCGGGGCGCTTCGAGGCGGCCGGCCGGTGGGCCCTGCTGGCCCTGGTGACGCTGACGTCCTTCGCCACCCGCTTCCACCGCTTGGACCAGCCGCCGCACATCTGGTGAATGCTGGGAGAGCCTGGGCGGGCACCGTGGCCACGCGGAAGGAGGGGCGCGCCTTCTCATTGGCCCGGGGTCGCGGAGGGGCGGGATTCACAATGGGAGGGGCGGGGCCCGGTGGAGGATGGGAATACAGGTTGCTGGTGGTGGCCTCTGGCACCCTCGGGAGAAGGAATAGATTTTAGCTTTGATGGGTGGCATTGGGATTCCTCAATATGTGAGGAAGGAGTCTTCCTGTCTTGCAGATTATGCTGCAGTGCCTCACGTGGCTTTTAAAGATGCTCTGAACTTTCCCGGGAAAATTGGAAATCCTCAGTATAGAATTTCCTAAGCCCGAGTTCCTAATCTGCAGGGTGTCCGCGCCTCAGAGGGCGGGGAGGTGGAGGGTGGGAATGTTCCTAACTGGCTCCTAACAGGTTCTCAGGAACCTGAACAACTTGTGTGTCCATGGGCGATAACAAGGGTCCCACCTGGCTCTCTCTCCTCCATCCTGTGAGAGACATATTTTCTTAAAGATTTTGTTGGACTGAGTTGCAGGAGTCAAATTCATTTTAAAAACATCAAGAGTCTCCCGCTGGAAGGAGGAAGAGCTTTATATGATCTGAAAATGGTTAATGTGTTTGGCCAAAAAGTGATACTATGTTTTCTCTGCATCACTAAGGAGAAAGTTAGTGTAGAGGTTGGTAGAAATGGAACTCCTTGACTAAAAAGCAAGCTAACAGATTATCAGGTTACCCCACTTGGAAACTAAGGAATTAGCTTGTTATTATTTCATGAGTGCTGACCGAAGATATGAGACTCCTGGGTCAGAGTCAAAAGACTTACTACTCATGGCAGAGGAAGCAGAATGAAATGTGGGCAAGTTGGATTCAATTTCTCATGGCCCGGAAACCCCACGTGGTGGCGCCATGGGCTCAGATGGATGACTGCGCTCACAGTGGGTTGCCTTGCAGCTAAGCAACAACAAACCCAAGGGATTTACTGTTTTATAGCAAGCAATAAGCAAGCATACTTTTTGTCCTAGAGAGAGACGTTATCTCATTTCTCAAGGCTGCTGGATGCAAACACAACTTTGGGAAATGGTTCAGGTGAAATGTAATCAAGGCCCTGGATTCTGGGCATACCCAGCGAGGTATGTGGAAGTACAAGAGAGCCATGGAGGACTGTCTTTCCCAACAGGCTCACCGCTTAATTTAAGCTGTCTTGGCTTCTAGCAAATCTTCATATGAATGTGAAGCTCCGTTGGCTACTCTAGGTAGCCTGACTCACAGAGGCATGGACCAAGTCTGTTTAATTTATCTCATACAAGACTTGATTAAGGCTGCTGTCACCAGGACTCAAAGCAGCAGGGTGAGGCCAACCTGTGATATTAACCTATGCCCTCCAGGGTTCTGGATTCAGGCACCTAGGAAGAATTACATGTGTGGAGGAGTGGGGAGGAAGGACCAGTAAGTCTTATTTCAGATAGCTGGGATGTAATCTAAGTCCGGTCTATTATCCATTATGGTCTGTACACAGATGTTTAGACTGACCTCTGATTTTTGGTGTCATTGCCAATAATTAAGAGTTTTCTCATTAATAAAGCAACTCCCATGCCCAATGGAAAGACATTCCAAGGCCCATTCTTTCCTACATTCTAACACGTTACCTGAAGGGGTGCATGTCACTGCAGTTCAGGATTTTCTATTAAATTTTATTGGGACTGCCATCAGATTTGGTTTAGACCACCATTTCAGTGATTTGGTTAAACCACATGGGCAGTGAGTGTCACTGAGTAGTTGCAGCTTCAGTCACTATATAAGGTATAACCTAAGGTCCCTAGGGTGTCGGGAGAAGCATATGAATTTGTATCAGTCATTCTTCCCAGGTGGCTCAGTGGTAAAGAATCTGCCTGTCAATGAAGGAGACAGGAGACTTGGGTTCAATCCTTGGGTTGGGAAGATCCCCTGGAGGAGGAAATCGCAACCCATTACAGTATTGTTGCCTGGGAAATCCCCTGGACAGAGGAGCCTGGTGGGCCACTGTCCATGGAGTTGCGAAGAGTCAGACATGACTGAGTGACTGAGCATGCATGCATACTGATAAAGATGGTGTCATTCTGTGTTTTTGCACAAATGTGAAGGGAGATGCATGTTGGGGATTAATGTTGATATCGTCAGGTACATGAGGATAGTTCAAGACTGGCCATGTACACGAGTCTTTCTGATTTCATAGCAGGGTGATCGATTCAGCAACAGGTCTATATACAGCTGCCAGGTGCCTTACCTGTACCATAGTGTTTTGGCAGTATGGACTCTGGGCCTAGCGGGCAAATAGCATTCATTATTTCCCTTCTCTTTACATTTTCAGGGGCCTAAGATGTTCCTTCCCTAGATGGCAAGGTTATTTCTTTGCTCCCACTGCCATATAATCCCTGTGTCCCACTTAGTACCTTTACTCCAATTATTGCCTACTACTAATATCCAATTTGCCTTGAGTCAAGGACCTGACATTCCAGGTTCCTATGCAATATTGCTCTTTACAGCATCGGATCTTGCTTCTATCACCAGTGACATTCACAACTGGGTATTGTTTTTACTTTGGCTCCATCCCTTCATTCTTTCTGGAGTTATTTCTCCACTGATCTGCAGTAGCATATTGGGCACCTACTGACCTGGGGAGTTTCTCTTTCCTATCCTATCGTTTTGCCTTTTCATACTGTTCATGGGGTTCTCAAGGCAAGAATACTGAAGTGGTTTGCCATTCCCTTCTCCAGTGGACCACATTGTGTCAGACCTCTCCACCATGACCCGCCCATCTTGAGTGGCCCCACAGGGCATGGCTTAGTTTCATTGAGTTAGACAAGGCTGTGGTCCGTGTGATCAGATTTACTAGTTTTCTGTGATTAAGGTTTCGGTGTGTCTGCTCTATGATGTCCTCTCACAACACCTACCGTCTTACTTGGGTTTCTCTTACCTTGGACGTGGGCTATCTCTTCAGGGCTGCTCCACCAAAGTGCAGCCACTGCTCTTTACCTTGGATGAGGGGTAACTCCTCACGGCCACCCCTCCTGACCTTGAATGTGAAGTAGCTCTTCTCGGCCTTCCTGTGCCCGCGTTACTGACCCCATTACTGCATGGCAAATAGACGGGGGAAAGGTGGAAGTAGTGACAAATTTCCTCTTCTTGGGCTCCAAAAGCACTACGGATGGTGACTGCAACCAAGAAATCAGAAGACAATTGCTTCTTGCCAGGAAAGCAATGACAAGCCTAGACAGTGTGTTGAAGAGCAGAGACAGTACTCTGCCGCCAAAGGTTCATATAGTCCATATAGGCCACGGTCTTCCCAGTGGTCACGTAGGACTGGGAGAGCTTGACTGTAAAGAAGGTAGAATGTCTAAGAATTAATACCTTCGAACTGTGATGGTGGAGAAGACTCCTGAAAGTCCCTTGGACAGCAAGGAGATCAAACCAATCTTGAGGGAGATCAACCCTGAATATTCACTGGAAGGACTGATGCTCAAGCTGATGCTCCAGTATTTTGGTCATCTGAGGTGAATACACAACTCATTAAAAAAGTCCCAGATGCTGGGAAAACTCGAGGGCAGAGGAGAAGAGGGTGTCAGAGGATGAGACGGCTGGATGGCATCACTATGAACATGAACTTGGGCAAACTCTTGGAGATGGTAAGGGACGGGAGGCCCTGGTTTACTGCGGTACACGGGGTCGCAAAGAATCGGACATGACTGAGCGACTAAACAAGAATAGATAGATAGAAATAGACATATAGACATAGATTTGTGTGTAGATAGTCATTCAATTTTATAATTATAATCATTTAATACTGACAATTACCCGGTGAAGTAGGCTGTTACAATGTAACAGTTGAAAGATCCAGTCAGTGGATCAGAGAAATGTGTATTTAAAAAAATCTTCTGGTTAGTCACTGTGTGTGCTGTGCTAAGCTGTTTCAGCTGTGTCCAACTCTTAGCGGGCTCTTTACCACTAGCACCACCGGGGAAGCCCCCAACAATTCCACTCTGAAGCATTCTTTCATAAGAACTGAAAACACATATTCAAACAAAAGTTCGCACTCCCAGCAGCACTGTTCACAATAGCCAATAAATGGAAACAACCCAACTGGACACCAACAGGTGAAGGGATAAAAATACATTGTATCTGTACCGTGGACTACTCATCAGCCATAAAAAGGAATGACACGTGCTGCCACATGGATGAACCTCGAATTAATCATGTGGAGAGAGAAAGAAGCCAGACACACAAGGTCACATATTACATGGATCCATTTTTATGAAATGTCTAGAATAGGGAAATCCATAGAGTCAGAAAGCAGGTTAGTGATTGCCAGGAGCTAGGGGAAGGAGAGAGTGAGGAGTAATGGTTAAGAATTGGAGAAGACTCTTGAGAGTCCCTTGGACTGCAAGGAGATCCAAGCAGTCCATTCTGAAGGAGATCA
>SJYX01006964.1:0-72753 GCA_006410675.1 Oreotragus oreotragus
GGTGTCCAGGCATGAATACTGGAATGGGTTGCCATTGCCTTCTCCAGGGGATCTTTCAGGGGATCGAGCCCAGGTCACTTGAATTGCAGGCAGATGTTTTTACCCCCTGAGCTACCCTGTTAAATAGTAAAATATCTCCTTAAAGAACTATAAAAGTCAAGTCATGTATTCCTCAATTCAGGTTTCCTGGTAAACTGCTAGCACCACAAGTTCAAATGCCATGGAGTTCATAAGAATCCTCAAAAGACACAAACCACTTCGTCACAACCTATCTGCCTGCTGAAAATTTGAAAGCAAGACTGCAAAACATTCAAGTAATCAGCCCTGTGGCATGACTGACACCAGCCCAGAGCTAACAAAAGGGAACGCTAGAATGAGTTCCCCACTTCCAGAATAGGACCTAAAGAAGTCTGTGCTACAGGAGAAGAGTTGCTGTGTTTTGTTTAATGGAACTAAATTTGTGCCCATTTAAATCACAAGCAGGTGGCACTTGGTAGCAAAGAAAGGCCTGAAAACATTCGCATTTAGTGAATGCAGTTGTATGTATAATTAGCCGAGATGTATTTTAAAGTACGCTAATCCTTTGTACTCTTTTCTACAATTCAAACTGGTGAGGAACAGAAAGCAGAGTTTGAATTTATTATGAAAGCTCAGCCATCATATTACCAGTTACAAAACAAAAAATGAGGAAAGCACCAGAAAGTCTTTATTAATATATATATGTTTATATAATATATATTCATATAATAACATATACATTTAGGTAAGTGTAAGTGGCTCAGTCATGTCTGACTCTCTGAGATCCCATGGACCGTAGCCCACCAGGCTCCTTTGTCCATGGGCTTCTCCAGGCAAGAATACTGGAGTGGGTAGCCATTCCCTTCTCCAGGGAATCTTCCTGACCCAGGGATCANCATATACATTTAGGTAAGTGTAAGTGGCTCAGTCATGTCTGACTCTCTGAGATCCCATGGACCGTAGCCCACCAGGCTCCTTTGTCCATGGGCTTCTCCAGGCAAGAATACTGGAGTGGGTAGCCATTCCCTTCTCCAGGGAATCTTCCTGACCCAGGGATCAAACCTCAGTCTCCCACACTGTGGGCGGATTCTTTACCATCTGAGCCACAGGGAGGACCAATATATACATTAGGATTTATTAATGTGTATATATTAGTCAAAAGAAGAAGAGGGCAACAGAGGATGAGATGGTTAGACAGTATCACTGACTTAATGGACATGAGTTGGAGCTGACTTCGGGAGATAGTGAAGGACAGGGAAGCCTGGCCTGCTGCAGTCCATGGGGTCACAAAGAGTTGGACATGACTCAGTGACTGAACAACATATTAGCACCCAACCAAAGGGAAAAGCTTGCTTGCTTTCAAAGGACTTTGTGTTCAGGAGAAATGAGTGAGCTAAACAATATTGTCTGGGAGAAGGCAACAGCCTTCCACTCCAGTGCTCTTGCCTGGAAAATCCCATGGATGGAGGAGACTGGTGGGCTGCAGTCCATGAGGTTGCTAAGAGTCTGACACGACTGAGTGACTTCACTTTCACTGTTCACTTTCATGCATTGGAGAAGGAAATGGCAACCCACTCCAGAGTTCTTGCCTGGAGAATCCCAGGGACGGGGGAGCCTGGTGGGCTGCCGTCTATGGGGTCGCACAGAGTCGGCCACGACTGAAGCAACTTAGCAGCAGCAGCAGCAGAAAAGGAGATGGGAAGAATCAAAAGTAACACATTTATTTTGCTTTTTGGCCACGCTGAGCATCATGTAGAATCTTAGTTTCCAACCAGGGATTGAACGTGTGTCCCCTGCAGTGAAAATGCAGAGTCTTAACCACTGGACCACCAGGGAATTCCAAAAGGCACACATTTTAGAAGCATAACATTTTTTTCTGAAGTTTTTCTATACAAAATGTCAAACATGTTCAGAAGACATTCAATAGAACGCCAGATATTCACTACCCAGCATCAATACTCGTCCACTCACAGTTCATCTTACGTCTTCAAGCAAATCCCCGAAAACTCATTTAATCCCTAGACATTTCAGTATGAAGCACAGACTTCTTAAGCTCCCGCACTGTCCTGAGATCTCTGAGAAGCCCAAGGCCCCAGGGCCAGGCAGTCAGGCAGGGCTGTAACCCTTTCTCACTGGAGGCCGAGGGGCTTCCGTTGCCAGTTCTCTGGTTCTCTGGCCCTTCCAACCCCCACTGTCTGTGTTAACTGAACCCTGGCCTGCAATATTAGCATGGAAAACAAGCGTTCTACTGCTCGGAACTCAGGAAAGCCTGAATTTTAATCTTTGCCATTTTCTTGGAAACTCAATTGCCCCAACTAAGTAGGGATACGAAATTGCCACAACTCACAACATACTGATGGGCTTCCCAGGTGGCGCTAGAGGTAAAGAACCAGCCTGCCCATGCAGGAGACTTAGGAGAGGTGGGTTCAATCCCGGGTGGGGAAGACCTCCTGGAGTAGGACGTGGCCAGCCACCCCAGCATTCTTGCCTGGGAGGTCACACGGACAGAGGAACCTGGCGGGCCACAGTTCACAGGGTCACAAAGAGTTGGACAGGACTGAAGCTACATGCACACACAACATACTTATAAAAACAGTGAATTTTCAACTTATAACAGTTATTTTTAATGTGTTTAAATGGAACTTTGGGGAAAGTTGTTAGAACCCATGAAATCTTAGAAAACTATTAATACAGGGAGGTGAGGTCTACATGTGAATGAGTTGAGGTGGGCATACATAATTATTACGTAACTGTACCCTCAGAGCATTTCCACGACAAGTTCATTTCTTTTTCACATATAAATTAGAACCAACTATTTCAACATGTTGAAATGGAAGCTTCTATGAAAA
Source organism: Oreotragus oreotragus (assembly GCA_006410675.1). Classification (NCBI taxonomy): domain Eukaryota; kingdom Metazoa; phylum Chordata; class Mammalia; order Artiodactyla; family Bovidae; genus Oreotragus; species Oreotragus oreotragus. The sequence continues at coordinate 2,868 of SJYX01006964.1, forward strand.
ACAAATGTTTCATGTAATATATATCAACATTTTCCAAAGAGGAAAGAAGCTGCTTCCTTCCCCTCCCCACCCCCAGAGGAGGGGAGGGAAGTTCTAGCATCCATTAGAGAAGGAACGGACAACCCCAAGGAAAGTGAACAGAAAAAAGAAACATTCCCTCTTTGTTGTGGACTTGTCAAAACTCTAACCAAAGCAGACTTACAATAGAACAAAAAATACGCCCAAGAAAATACTCGAAGCTGGAAAAATAATAACCGAACACAGGACTTTAAGTAAGTGACTGTAATTGCACCCTTTTTTCCTTCTCAACACACACAGAGGTACTGTATTTGAGGAGATAATGAAAGTGAGGTCATGACAACCCTTAAGAAGCCCCAGTCTAGGGACTTTCCTGGTGGTCCAGTGGCTAAGAACTCCACACTCCTGAAGCAGGGACCCAGGTTCAATCCCTGGTCAGGGGACTAGTTCCCGCATGCATACAGCAACCAGGAAGTCCACACATAGTAATTAAGACCTGGCACAGCCAAATAAATACATATTAAAAAAAAGAAAAGAAAGTCCATTCTAAATCAACTCCAAACCTTGAGATTAGACATTAAACGTGCTGCTGCTGCTGCTAAGTCGCTTCAGTCGTGTCCGACTCTGTGCGACTTCAGAGACAGCAGCCCACCAGGCTCCGCCGTCCCTGGGGTTCTCCAGGCAAGAACACTGGAGTGGGTTGCCATTTCCTTCTCCAATGCATGAAAGTGAAAGGTGAAAGTGAAGTCGCTCAGTAAGTGTCCGACTCTTCGAGACCCCATGGACTGCAGCCCACCAGGCTCCTCCATCCATGGGATCTTCCAGGCAAGAGTACTGGAGTGGGGTGCCATTGCCTTCTCCGGACACTAAAAGTACTTGCTGCCAAAAACCAAACCACAGGAGATCTTGTCATTTTTAATATACACTGGCAGCAAATGTGTACCATGTGTAGCCTCACCATAAAACCCAGGCTGTGGTCCAAGTGTCACAGAGAAGCAGTTGGGTCTGGGGAAACGGCCCATCCACCTCTGTTAGATTCCTGGGGCTGCAAGATGAAGGCCCATAGATTGGGGGCCTGCCTTAAACCTCCAGTATCTACGGCCTCATGTTCCAGAGGCTGGAAGTCCAGGATCAAGGTGTCAGTAGGGCTGGCTCCTTCTAAGAGCCTTGAGGGAAGGTTCTGCCCTGTGTCTCTCTCCTAGCTTCTACTGGTCTGCAAGGCATCTTGGGCTTGTGACAGCATAACTCCAGTCTTAACACAGCATTCTCTCTGCATCTCTGTCTTGGTGTCTAAATGTCTTCTTTTTATAAGGTCATACTGGATCGGCGCCCATCACAGTGACCTCACCTTAACTTGATCATCTGCAAAGACCCTATTCTAGATAAGCCACAGTCACAGACACTGTGGGGGAGGACTTCAGTAGCTTTTTGGAGGGACGTGGCTCAACATATAACATCTCCTCATCCCCACCCAACTTAAGAGAGCTAAGTGAGGGAAGCTGAGCCACCTCCCATGGAGTTGCCTGTGGTCCCACTGAACACACCACCAGTGCCCCACCACTGCTCAGAAGGAACACTCAAGAACAGGCACGCCATGCCCGTGGACACCCCTGGCAATCCATCACTTGGCTTTCACATGCTATCATGGCCCCTTCCCACTGCCTTCTCTCCCATGCCTATCTTCAGCTTTGGCCGTGTGGCTGCCATGCAATCCGCATATCAGCTTGGCCCCTTTCAACTTCAGGGTAGGAGGGACATCCATTAGAGTCTTCTGCCAACTTTGCATCCTCTTCTACGTATTCAGCTCACTTTCGTTCCTCCTCCTTTTCTCCCTTGCACATCTGGGACAAGTTGAGAGGTATCTTAAGCCTCTCAGGTGGCGCTAGTGGTAAAGAACCCTCCTGCCAGTGCAGGAGACATCAGAGTTGGGGGTTCGATCCCTTGGTTGGGAAGATGCCCTAGAAGAGGAAATGGTAATCCACTCCAGTATTCTTGCTTGGAAAATTCCACAGACAGAGGAACCTGGCAGGCTACAGTCCATAGGGTCACACACAGTCAGACATGACTGAAGTGACTTAGTATGCATGAGAGGTATCTAATAAAAGAAAATCATAATATGTTTTTGATCTCTTTCTAGCTGGTGTAATTATTAGGCCACAAGAGAAGTCATGGTGGTTATGTTGAGTATGTTCTTTGGCAATTTAAAAAGTATTTTTCAAGCATGATAGTGGCAGAGTATAATTATTCAACAACCCTAATAGATAGCAGCGACATCATTATTCCCAATATATAGAGGAGGAAAATGAAGCTCAAAAAGGTTAAGTAATTCAGTAATGGACACACTGCTCATAACCCAGAACCAAAACATGGATTCATCTCGTCTGATGTCAAGTTCCGCAAAGCTATATAATAAATATGACATGATCTGTATGAAATCATCAAGAAGGACTAAAGGTTTTTTTGTTGTTGTTGACTAGAAGCAGGATGGTAGCAAAAATAAAGCCTTATGTTTACATTCCATGCTTTAAAATATTTTCCAAAATGTTTCAATGTTAGGTTTTACGTATTATAAAAACCAGATGTGTTATTCTTAGGCTCTTTTCACAGATGATAAATGAAGGTAGAGGTTGTATAACTTGCCTACATGAACCAATAAGCCGAGAATGCAGCTAGAGTAAGAATCTCTGCATTCTAAGTAAAAAATGGGCATGCCTTTCCAAAGAGGAAAATTCAATACAACCTCCTTGGAAAGGAAACATTTGAAAAGAAAATAATGTAAATGAAGGATAACAAGTAGAAAACTGGATACATTTCCAATGTATAGATACCTATTTTCTTGCCGGCAGAAGCAGCACATGTATGTGTCATGGATGTCAGGATGGATCCCTGAGCCCTGAGCTTGGCCAGCCCAGACAACCACTCATGTCCCTGAGAATGAGTACAAGCCTATTCTAAGTGGGTCACACAAGACTTGACTAGTGATGAAGGAGGAGAAATATTTTTTGCTCATTCATCACAGGCCTTGGGAGTCCTTTTAATTTTTTACCACCTGGATGCCTGAAAGAAGGCTGCCAGAAGGAAGGGAATCTGAGCTAATTCTAGAAGGATAAACAGCTTTAGAAAACAGAGATAAGAGGCATATGTGTCTCAGTGTGGCCAGTGGACCACTGTGGTTGGAGGTGCATGTGTGGAGATGCAGCAGTAGATGATGAGCTGGGAAAGAAAAGTGGGAGCCAGATAATGAAGGACCCCAAGGGCCTTTCTGAGTAATTGAGATGCTTCTGTAAAAATCAGGAGGCGTTTAAGAAGGTTTGGAGCAGGGGAATGACTCTGTCAGAGGTACTCTGTTGCCTCTACACAAAAAACTCTGAAATCCGCAAGTCCAGCCCTGCCCTCTCTTCCAAGATCCAGATGTGTTTTCCAGAACACCTGCTGAGCATCTCTAGAGGGGTCCTGCTGGCATTTCCAACTGGGCATGTTAGATCTCTACAGTCCCTTCCAGACCTAACCGTCTGTGATTCTAGTTAAAACTGACATTTCCCTTGGAGAGACTGAAAATAAACAAAGAGCAGAGAAGTCATATTCAAGAGACACGGCAAAAAGAGCAGTATCTTTCAATCGAAAGGAGAAAAAAAAATCTTTTAATCATCTCTCTCTCTGACTGCCCAAGGCTCTCAGAACTAAGTAACGCATCTGAGAGTGTATGTGAACATGCCATGTGCATCCGTGGCGGGGTACCCAGAAGATGGAACTAAAGCGTTCTCCAAGGACACATGCTCTTGATGACAAGCCAGAATGGCTTTCTGGCCACTCAAAGCTGCTCCCTCGTACCCAGAGAGGTTGGTTCTGGAAACAACAATGAAAGTAGAGAATAGAATCCTGCTTTGCAAAATATTTTAAGCATTCCATGCTTTTAGACCCAAAACAACTCATGCTCATCTCTGACCAACTCAGGCCATTTCTAAGTCACCCCTGAATTCCTACGAGGCTCTGTGGAAGGGCATGTCCCCCCAGAGACAGGTGAAAAACCTCCAGGATGCCCTTTTATCAGGAGTAAATATGTTTCCCTGTTAACCTTGCCCTCTGCCATTGCAAAAGAAACAGTATTGTGAAAACCCTTCCTTTAGTAGACAGCAGTAATTCACACAGTGTGTTCTGAATAAGGTGTAATTAATAACATTTTTGCTTCTCTTTTCTGGACATAAGTTCTGAAAGCAAAAACTAAGAGTGTATGTGGGTTACCACCCCATACGTGTGTGCAAGCTAAGTCACTTCAGTCATGTCTGATTCTGTGAGACCCCACGGACTGCACGTAGCCGGCCAGGCTCCTCTGTCCATGGGGATTCTCCAGGCAAGAATACTGGAGAGGGTTGCCGTGCCCTCCTCCAGGGGATCTTCCCGACCCGGGGACGGAACCCGGTCTCTTGCGTCTCCTACATTGACAGGCAGGTTCTTCACCACTAGCGCCACGTGGGAAGCTCTACTACTCCATACTCAGAATTTAGAAAAGATACACTCTTCACAAGCCCACACCCAGCAGTCTGCTTGGCTGTGACAGAATCCATCCTTATCCACTGGCCAGTCTTGACCAAAGGATTAGGTCGGCATGAGGTCCCGCTGGGCCCTGTCACCTTGATGCCTCTGTACCTGCTGGCCTACATCAGAGCTATTCAACTCAACAGAGGACCTCGATCATACACTGAATTCTCACGGAGAGTCACTGGACCTGGGCTCTTCTGTCTGAGGGCGGGGCTGCTCCCTATATTCCAGAGGATGTGATTCACTGTTGTCTAGTTGCAAAGTCGTGTCCAGCTCTTTTGTGACCCCACGGACTGTAGTCCACCAGGCTCCTCTGTCCATGGGATCTTCCAGGCAAGAATACTAGGGTGGGTTGCCATTTCCTTCTCCAGGAGATCTTCCCAATTCAGGGATCGATGGGATTGATCCATGGACCCATCTCCTGCTTGGCAGGCTGATTCTTTACCACTGAGCCACCTGGGAAGCCCAGAGGATGGGATGGTAAAAGGTAAAGTCGCTCAGTCGTGTCCGACTCTTTGCGACCCCATGGGCTGTAGCCTACCAGGCTCCTCTGTCCATGGGATTTTCCAGGCAATAGTACTGGAGTGGATTGCCATTTCCTTCTCCAGGGGATCTTCCCGACCCAGGGATCGAACCCGGGTCTCCCACATTGTAGACAGACGCTTAACCATCTGAGCCACCAGGGAAGAGGATGGGATACTAGGTCACTAAAAGCACAGACAGCAAAATGGCTTCAACTTCAGAAGGTGCTTAGGGCAGCTGCGCATGTGTACCCTGACCTAGAGTCTCTCCAGAGATATTATTCAGATTCCACTTTCTTTCAGGTCCCTGACCTCTAGGATCTGTGCTTCTTGGCCAGCTGGCAGTGCTGAGACACACAGGAAAGAAAACTATGTGTCTGATAAGAGATCTGAGCCAACTGCCCTACATGACAGTGGCCAAGCATATATTCCAAACCCTGTCCGGCTCAAAGGCTATTTTGATGGACTTACTAAACTTTTATAAAACATTTATAATAAAATCCATGATACTCCAATGTTTCCTTATAGATAAAAACTATCAACCCCAAACTCTCTATCTTACTCCTCTTCCTGTTCATTCTCTGGATCATCACGGCAGTCTTCCCTGGCCTCCCAAGTGGGGCTCAGGTGCCCCTTCTAGATGCTTCCTCCGCATCCTGTATTTCCCTCTCACCCTGCTTATCACTGTGGATTGTAACTGACTAGTTCTTTTTTCATCTACAGTACTAAAATAACTATAACTTACCATGATGGGGAAGGGACCCTTTTCTTTTGTACTACCTTAGTATTTCAGTACTTAAAACCCTACTTGGTACCCAGGGGAATCTCAAAGAATGTTAGTTGAATGACTGATGGAAAACAGAATCCAGGCGTTGAATAACTGCTGTTTATTCAGGTGGCGCTAGTGGTAAAGAACCCACCTGCCAAAGAGACACGGGTTCAATCCCTGGGCCAGGAAGATCTCCTGGAGGAGGGCATGGCAGCCCACTCCAGTAGGCTTGCTGGAGAACCCCACGGACAGAGGAGCCTGGGAGGCCGCCATGTAAGGAGTCGCACGGAGTCAGACACGACTGAAGCAACTTAGCACGCATGCACATTCATCCGGTACACGACAGGAATACTTACCTCTCACTCCATTCTGTGCTATCTGTGGCCCTCAAAGGCTGGCGGCGCAACCACAGTTACTGCTTTGGCCACCTTAATTAGAAGGGTATCATGACTCCAAAGTAAGACCATGAGCTTGCTCTGTTTGAAGTCAATCAGGAGCTAAAAGCTTTTAGAGTTTTCCCCTTCAAGAGCACCAGGAGGCTTGAAAGAATCTTAAAACAGGGAAAGCTTTGAAAGAGAGTTATGGGCAAAGCCTAAAGTGTTTGGAGCTGGAAACAATTATTCCTCTGCACAGAAACCATTTCAAGGTGGTGTCGGGGGAGGGAGCATCAGCGAGACTGGTGATTTTCATGCAGTTCTAGGCCAGCACCTTTTAAATAAGAAGACATCTTTCATGAGAAAGACGCTTGCACAATAAATTAGAAATAGATTAGGGTAAGTTTATGCCACAACACACAGTTATTTAATAATGTCAGAAATGCTGGGAAGCTGGAGATCAGTGCCCTAGAGAAGCCCTGGCTAGGTCCCTCAAGAACTGGATTGGTTCTTGCCAATTAGCAGTACACTGTAGTGATGAAATTAAGACAATACTTCCCAGACCCAGCTGTCAATCAGGAAATATCTGACAGCAGACAGAGCATGTTTTGCTTTGATTTGGTTTAGCGATGGTGTCTGCTAAGGATTTCTTCGCTGAAGGTTGCCATCATGGACTAGGAGAGTTCTGGCACTAGGGGCAAAGGTTAGACTGACTGGCTGCCTCCTCAAGCCTCACAGACTGCCATGTGTGATCTGATCACTTACCAATTTTCCTCTCAGCGATATAGAAATTCCAATGCAAGGGTAATAACATACTTGTCTTAGAGAATCAAAGAAACAGAATGGCTCTGCTGAGATTTAAATCTTGGCCCTAACTAGTCAAAAGAACTTAAGTCATGTAGTCTCTCTGTGTTTATTTTCTAAACTGTAAAATGGAGATAATTATAGTATTATCCTATGGGGTTATTATAAAGATCAAATGAGGAAATGCACCAAAGAGTAAACATGAATTCTGTTAGGAATCAGACTTCAGTGTTTAATTTATAATGGAATGTCAACACAATACTACTAACAGACCACACCCAAGGCCACACTCCAGTTACAAAACAGTCCTTTCCTCAAAAAATCTTAAAACAGATCTGCTCCCTCACCATCATTATCCCTAGTTTCACATTGTCCTTCTTACCTCCAACAAAATTACTGTGATGCCCAAATGCTGAACTTTGGCTGAATAGTATCCATTTCAAAAGAAGTCTGTTTCCTTCACGCCACCCAGTGTAAGTCCAAATATTATGACTCATTTGTAGGTGTATGCTCTCTCTTGCTGCAGGAAGCTATTGAAACTTAAATTTATAAATTCAAGCGTGCCCCTGGTAGTCTCTGACTGAGACTTCCAGGGCTTCCACAATACTCATCCCATATTATATGCTCAAGAAATGCTAGCCATTTGCAGTTGTAGGCAAGTCTTTTTATTCCCAGTTGCTTTCATACAGCATATCTCAAGACATGCTTATTCAGTAAAGGGCTATTCTCAAATAACTGGGAAGCCAGGCTAGCATGAGCAAACAAAGATTTTGAGAACATTCTTTGTTTTCTAATTTTTATCTTTATAGAACAGTCAAAGTACTTATCAGGAATTGACCATGGCCTGGACTTTTTAAGCCAGCATAGCCATATCTCAGATAAAAGAAGGTCTTAAAATAGCTTAAGTCTTTTTATTTCTGAATTTCTACATGCACTCATCTGACAAAGTAATAGGATGAATACCCAAGATCACACATGGTGATTAGGCTGACTCTGGAACCCAAGACAAGGGTTTATTTGTACCTAAAGTATATTAGGAATAAATGATTGTGCAAAATAATTTAGTAATCATTTACTCTCTCCAAGAGTTTCTCCTGGTCAGGAACTCATGAGTTTCTTAGCTGGGTGGTTCAGGCTCAGTCTTCCATGATTGCAGTCATTTGAAATGTTGCCTGGAACCACAGGAATCCCTTCCTAAGTGGTTAATTCCTAGTTGGAAAGATGGTTCCTCTTCACATGGACCCCTCCACAGGGATGTTTGAGTGCCTGCAGGACAAGACTGCTGGCTTCCCTCATACAGAGCCGTCCAAGAGCCCAAGACACACTAGCAATACCTTTTATGATCCACCCTGGAAGTCACACCACATCAACTTGGCCATAGTCTACTAGCACATGTCAGTCCTGTTTTAGTACCAATTCTTCCATCTGTTTTGGACCAGCACTGTCTGTATTTCTTCATTTGTAATATAAAAGTAACGACCTTCTTGTTTTGAACATAACCCAATATAAGAATATCAAGAGCTGCTTAGTACAATGAGCTGCCCCACAACAGGCACTACTTAGAAGTGACTTTGTTTCCTTAAGAAGCCTGTCCCTAGTTTGCCTCATTCTCTTAAAGTTTAAATTCCAAGAGTCAAGTTCTTTTTTTCCACCCCATAGAGAGCCAGATCCTACCCACCCTACCCTAGTTAGTTAAGTCGCTCAGTTGTGTCCGACTCTTTGCGACCCCATGGACTGTAGCCCACCAGTCTCCTCTGTCCATGGGATTCTCCAGGCAAGAATACTGGAGTGGGTTGCCATTTCCTTCTCTAGGGGATCTTCCCGACCCAGGGATCAAATCCAGGTCTCCCGCATTAGAGGCAGATGCTTTAACCTCTGAGCCACCAGGGAAGCTCAGAGCCAAAGTTAGGACTATTCCGGAGGCGGAACTCTAGTTCTTGGAGCGGATCCCCGCACCGGCGCGCTTTGCGAGCGGACCGGAAATGGTTCCGGCAGTTCTTTTTCGTCCGGGAAGGCAGTGTGGGAGGCTGCGGGACAGCTTCGGACGGTTCACAGGACTGGGACACGGTCGCTGCGGCGCCCTGAAAGCCAAGCCGAGCGGCAGGGCGCCCGAGGGTGAAGAGGTTGCGCTCTCCCGGCCTCACCATGCCCAGTTGGAGGCTGCTGGCTTGGGCTGGCGCCCGGGTGCTGGACCGCGGCACGGGTGGCCTGGGCATTGCCCTGGGCTCGGGAAACAGGTGGGTGCTGGAGAGAGACGAGCGTGGGAGGTGATCCTTGCACTCGCGGCCACGGGCTGTGGCTTGGCCCGGCCCAGGGTAGGAGGTAGCTCCGTCCAGGCCTGAAGAGTTAAGAATCACTACTCAAAGGACGTGCCCTTTGAAGGGTTGAGGTAAAGGTAAAGTCGCTCAGTCGTGTCCGACTCTTTGCGACCCCATGGGCTGTAGCCTACCAGGCTCTTTCACCACTAGCGCCACGTGGGAAGCTCTACTACTCCATACTCAGAATTTAGAAAAGATACACTCTTCACAAGCCCACACCCAGCAGTCTGCTTGGCTGTGACAGAATCCATCCTTATCCACTGGCCAGTCTTGACCAAAGGATTAGGTCGGCATGAGGTCCCGCTGGGCCCTGTCACCTTGATGCCTCTGTACCTGCTGGCCTACATCAGAGCTATTCAACTCAACAGAGGACCTCGATCATACACTGAATTCTCACGGAGAGTCACTGGACCTGGGCTCTTCTGTCTGAGGGCGGGGCTGCTCCCTATATTCCAGAGGATGTGATTCACTGTTGTCTAGTTGCAAAGTCGTGTCCAGCTCTTTTGTGACCCCACGGACTGTAGTCCACCAGGCTCCTCTGTCCATGGGATCTTCCAGGCAAGAATACTAGGGTGGGTTGCCATTTCCTTCTCCAGGAGATCTTCCCAATTCAGGGATCGATGGGATTGATCCATGGACCCATCTCCTGCTTGGCAGGCTGATTCTTTACCACTGAGCCACCTGGGAAGCCCAGAGGATGGGATGGTAAAAGGTAAAGTCGCTCAGTCGTGTCCGACTCTTTGCGACCCCATGGGCTGTAGCCTACCAGGCTCCTCTGTCCATGGGATTTTCCAGGCAATAGTACTGGAGTGGATTGCCATTTCCTTCTCCAGGGGATCTTCCCGACCCAGGGATCGAACCCGGGTCTCCCACATTGTAGACAGACGCTTAACCATCTGAGCCACCAGGGAAGAGGATGGGATACTAGGTCACTAAAAGCACAGACAGCAAAATGGCTTCAACTTCAGAAGGTGCTTAGGGCAGCTGCGCATGTGTACCCTGACCTAGAGTCTCTCCAGAGATATTATTCAGATTCCACTTTCTTTCAGGTCCCTGACCTCTAGGATCTGTGCTTCTTGGCCAGCTGGCAGTGCTGAGACACACAGGAAAGAAAACTATGTGTCTGATAAGAGATCTGAGCCAACTGCCCTACATGACAGTGGCCAAGCATATATTCCAAACCCTGTCCGGCTCAAAGGCTATTTTGATGGACTTACTAAACTTTTATAAAACATTTATAATAAAATCCATGATACTCCAATGTTTCCTTATAGATAAAAACTATCAACCCCAAACTCTCTATCTTACTCCTCTTCCTGTTCATTCTCTGGATCATCACGGCAGTCTTCCCTGGCCTCCCAAGTGGGGCTCAGGTGCCCCTTCTAGATGCTTCCTCCGCATCCTGTATTTCCCTCTCACCCTGCTTATCACTGTGGATTGTAACTGACTAGTTCTTTTTTCATCTACAGTACTAAAATAACTATAACTTACCATGATGGGGAAGGGACCCTTTTCTTTTGTACTACCTTAGTATTTCAGTACTTAAAACCCTACTTGGTACCCAGGGGAATCTCAAAGAATGTTAGTTGAATGACTGATGGAAAACAGAATCCAGGCGTTGAATAACTGCTGTTTATTCAGGTGGCGCTAGTGGTAAAGAACCCACCTGCCAAAGAGACACGGGTTCAATCCCTGGGCCAGGAAGATCTCCTGGAGGAGGGCATGGCAGCCCACTCCAGTAGGCTTGCTGGAGAACCCCACGGACAGAGGAGCCTGGGAGGCCGCCATGTAAGGAGTCGCACGGAGTCAGACACGACTGAAGCAACTTAGCACGCATGCACATTCATCCGGTACACGACAGGAATACTTACCTCTCACTCCATTCTGTGCTATCTGTGGCCCTCAAAGGCTGGCGGCGCAACCACAGTTACTGCTTTGGCCACCTTAATTAGAAGGGTATCATGACTCCAAAGTAAGACCATGAGCTTGCTCTGTTTGAAGTCAATCAGGAGCTAAAAGCTTTTAGAGTTTTCCCCTTCAAGAGCACCAGGAGGCTTGAAAGAATCTTAAAACAGGGAAAGCTTTGAAAGAGAGTTATGGGCAAAGCCTAAAGTGTTTGGAGCTGGAAACAATTATTCCTCTGCACAGAAACCATTTCAAGGTGGTGTCGGGGGAGGGAGCATCAGCGAGACTGGTGATTTTCATGCAGTTCTAGGCCAGCACCTTTTAAATAAGAAGACATCTTTCATGAGAAAGACGCTTGCACAATAAATTAGAAATAGATTAGGGTAAGTTTATGCCACAACACACAGTTATTTAATAAGATAATTTAATTGAGGGTCAAAAATAATTGGGGGGAAATGAACAAATCCACAGGAGAATCATCTATGAATGCTAAAACAAACGAATCGTGGAGAAGACAATCTTGGCTGAACAAGCGCTTTGGTCCAAGTCCATCAGGCAGCTTTTCCTGACCACCTACTATCTGCTCGGCACTGTGCAGGGTTTGTGGGGGACATGGCAGGAATCACTGCCATGGCCCAGAGTTCATTTCCTCCTGGTGGTCTCTTAAGGCACCCCACTGATGCTGCTGCCATCTTTCCAAAATGCAGATGCAATGGGGTCCCTCAGGGTGACAGCCACCATCACTGTAGTCATAATCCAGCAGGACAAGCAGGACCCTACTCACTCCCAGGGTTGAAGACCTCTCCTGACTTTTACTCACAACTCCCCCCCCCGCCCCCCACCCATAACCTGAGACTCAGCCATACTCTCTTACTACCCACGCTTCCCTGGGTTTAAGACTTCTTGACTCCTTCACGCCTATGCCTTTGAAAATGTCCTTTTCCACCTAGAAGCACTGCCCTAGCACAACCTGTCCGCCCAGGCTTCATGACTCACCTCTCTGAGACGTCTTTCCTAGAAACACCCCTTATCCCTGGCCCTGGTGTGATATTCTTTAAGAGTTTCCCCAGGACTCTCCATATATCAGGACTGTGGAACTCGATACATGGAATTCTCCCTTCCTTCCCTCCGCCCTTGCTTCCTCTGGTTCATCTCGGTCCATCTGGAACACCTACTTAGCAATTACTCTCTACCAGGCCCCATGCTAGGCTAGGTGCTTTGGGTCCAACACCTCTTAATAAATCCACACGAATTGTAAACATGACTTGCAGATGAGAAACGCAGCTCAGAAAGGTTCAGTAACTCAGTCAAGTACACACAGTCAGCAAGTGGCAGCGTTGGATGCCTCTGTTCCAAGCCCGAGCTCTTTTTTCCTCAACACATCAACTCACAAGAAGGCTAGGGGACTCGCCCTAGACACCCACCCAGACCCCAGTGGTTCTTGCAAGCTTCAAAATCACATATGTGGTTTTGACAGGTACAAGCCGAAGGTATGCATGGCTAAAACCAACCGGATGGGCACACCCACACAATCTATGTGCTTCCCCAAACTTTCTCTTTCCTGCATGTCATAGAGATGATATGGCACGGAGTCCCGACGCCACCCACGAGCCCTCCACTGTATGGAGTCGGCCTAAATGCCTTTTGTTTATAACCACAGCTGCACCAATTCTGCATGGCAGCTGTCTCCAAGGAGCCTCGAAGCCTCAATTGTTAGCATCTTGCATCCTGGTTTCTAGTTCTGCTCACGTAAGGGATGGCCTGTCCTCGTATTTATTACTACTAGAATAATGTCAGGTTTGGGGTTAGCACATAGAATAGATGTTTCTCTGATTTCCGTGCAAAAGATCAAAACGCTTTTTATACGGCAACATCAAAAAGAATCAACATGTAAGCATGTTTCAACAGGCATTCTTTTTCCCTTCAGCGGTTTCTCAATATTTGGAAGGCTTTATTAGCCTGTTTTGCTTACAAATGGCAAAAGAGTTCACTACTTCTTCTAAGCCTTTTCTGAGACTACTGTATTTGCTGACAATTAGTGTTGGGTGCCTTTCTTTTGGTAATATTTTGCAGGAGGAAGCTACCTGGGAAATATTTTGGCTTATCACACAGCCTGCTCTGGGAGGACAGTGAGGAGAGGGGTGTATATTTTCACCTCTTTCTTTCCATTAAGCCTCCCTTCCTTTCTTTCTTTTGCCCCTTGTCGTTGTTCAGTTGCTAAGTCGTGTCTGACTCTGCAGCCTCCTGGACTGCAGCACGCCAGACCTCCCTGTCCTCCACTATCCCCCAGCGTTTGCTCAGGCTCATGTCCATTGAGTCAACGATGCTCTCTAACCATCTTATTCTCTAGTGCTCCCTTCTCCTTTTGCCTTCAATCTTTCCCAGTACGAGGTCTTTCCCGCTTCGTGTGATCAGTCACTCAGTCGTGTCCAGCTCTTTGCCACCCCATGGACTGTAACCCACCAGGATCCTCTGTCCACGCGATTTCCCAGGCAAGAATACTGGAGTGGGTTGCCATTCCCTCTTCCAGGAAATTGTCCCAACTTAGGGATCGAACCTGCATCTCTTAAGTCTCCTGCATTGGCACGTGAATTCTTTACCACTAGCACCAGTTGGCGGGGAAGGCAATGGCACCCCACCCCAGTACTCTTGCCTGGAAATCCAATGGACGGAGTAGCCTGGTGGGCTGCAGTCCATGGGGTCGCTAACAGTCAGACAGACTGAGCGACTTCACTTGAGAGGGGTGTATATTTTCACCTCTTTCTTTCCATTAAGCCTCCCTTCCTTTCTTTCTTTTGCCCCTTGTCGTTGTTCAGTTGCTAAGTCGTGTCTGACTCTGCAGCCTCCTGGACTGCAGCACGCCAGACCTCCCTGTCCTCCACTATCCCCCAGCGTTTGCTCAGGCTCATGTCCATTGAGTCAACGATGCTCTCTAACCATCTTATTCTCTAGTGCTCCCTTCTCCTTTTGCCTTCAATCTTTCCCAGTACGAGGTCTTTCCCGCTTCGTGTGATCAGTCACTCAGTCGTGTCCAGCTCTTTGCCACCCCATGGACTGTAACCCACCAGGATCCTCTGTCCACGCGATTTCCCAGGCAAGAATACTAGAGTGGGTTGCCATTCCCTCTTCCAGGAAATTGTCCCAACTTAGGGATCGAACCTGCATCTCTTAAGTCTCCTGCATTGGCACGTGAATTCTTTACCACTAGCACCAGTTGGCGGGGAAGGCAATGGCACCCCACCCCAGTACTCTTGCCTGGAAATCCAATGGACGGAGTAGCCTGGTGGGCTGCAGTCCATGGGGTCGCTAACAGTCAGACAGACTGAGCGACTTCACTGTCACTTTTCTCTTTCATGCATTGGAGAAGGAAATGGCAACCCACTCCAGTGTTCTTGCCTGGAGAATCCCAGGGATGGGGGAGCCTGGTGGGCTGCCGTCTATGGGGTCACACAGAGTCGGACACGACTGAAGTGACTTAGCAGCAGCAGCAGCAGCACCAGTTGGAAAGCCCAAAAGGAAATTATTTAATTGACTATAGCTTAAAGCCTAGTTAACCATTTGATCAGTTGTTCTTAGACACACCTGAAGCGACTTAGCACACACAGTGTTCTAAGTTCATAGCTTTGAGGCATTAACAGGCTGGTGTGTGTCCTTAGTCATGGGCTGCAGCCCACCAAGAGCCTCTGTCCATAGAATTCTCTAGGCAAGAACACTGGAGTGGGCTGCCATTTCCTTCTCCTGGGGATCTTCTGACCCAGGGAAGATTTTTTTTTTTTACCATTAGCACCACCTGGAAAGCCCCATCTCATGGTGCTTCTTAGATTTTTCACTTGACTGGCAAAATAAACGTAGCATGAGACTCAAGTCTAATTGCTGCCTCCTTCCTCTAGAGCATGGACTTCCCACTCACATGCCCGTCAGTGCCAGTGAGGAGAATCAGTCACAGCAGGAGAGCTGGCAGAGCAGGCTGCTGTCTCTGCAAACCATTCAGTCAGCTCCGGCATTTCCAAAAGGCTTTCTGCTCATGATAAAGCCCCACAAATGCCCAGTGAACATTACACATGCCAACCCCTAAGGCAGCCTCCCTGTGAGCGGTGACAATAAGAAGCGTTCTATTAAACTTAGAACCCACGCAAGGCTGTCTACCATTATAGCTGTTAACACCATTCTGGTGGAAGTAGCCAATTAAATTATGTAAGGGAGAGAGAGAAGAAGTCAAAAAACTAGCAAAGAGCAGCAAAATGATCATTATTTGCAAAGGCTGTGGCTGAAAATCACATGAGCAAGTCAGCTGAACAACTGTTATAGACAATTAGAGAAGTCTGTAAGGTAATTCACAAGTGCTGGTTTAATTGCTAAGTCATGTCCGACTGTTGTGACCTCATGGACTACAGCCTGCCAGGCTCCTCTGTCCATAGAAGTTCCCAGGCAAGAATACTGGAGTGGGTTGCCATTTCCTTCTCCAGAGGATCTTCCCAACCCAAGGATCAAACCTTGGTCTCCTGCATTGCGGGTGGTCTCCTGGATTCTTTACCAATAAGAATAATATACAAAAGTCAGTGCCCTTCCTAAGGAACAATCATTAAGAAGACATCCCAGTCTTTAAAATTACAATAAAAATGAAAAATGGCTAGAGATAAACAGAAATACGCAAGAACTGGGTAAAGAAAGAAAATTTCACATTATTGAAGGATAAAGAAGGTACATTTACCCTGCTGGTCTTTGATGAGGAAATCATTAATTCTTCCCAAAACTGATAAACATGAGATGATATCCAAGAATACCATGAGAAAGCTAACTCTGAAGTTTATCTGGAAAAATGCATAGGAAGGAATGAGTAGTCATAAAAATGAAACAACAAGAAATAAGGAAAGAGGATTTCCAGGGGACATGAGTTCAATCCTGTCCAATGCAGGGAACATGAGTTCAATCCCTGGTTCGGGAAGATTCCCATGCCACAGAGCAACTAAGCCTTAGGACCACAACTACTGAGCCCACAAGCTGCAAGTACTGAGGTCCAGAGACCTAGAGCCTGTGCTCAGCAAAAAGTGAAGCCACTGCAGAGAGAAGCCTGCAAAGCTCAACTAGAGAGTAGCCTCCACTCTCCTCAACCAGAGAAAGTTGGAGCACAGCAATGAAGACCCAGTGCAACCAAAAATGAAATAAAGAAGGAAAAAAATAAATAAGGAAAGACTAGCATACCAGATATGTAAAATATTTTAAAGCTCCAAAAATTAAATCAGTACACACTGGCACACAAATAGAAAGCAAGATCAATGGAAAAGGAATAGACCCAAACACATACCGTGATTCAGGGTATGACAAAGGTGGCACTGCATGTTATTGGGAGAAGAAAGTCTTTCAGTAAGTGGATGGCCCCCTGGCAGAAATAAAGTCAGATTCCTAGTTCCGATCCTACACTAAAATAAATTCTTGAGCAACCAAAGATTTGAATGTGAAAAATGCAAATGTAAAAGCCCTCGGATAAACCTTGATAACACGACGTAAGTGGAAGAAGCCAGTCACAAGGGACTATGCACTGTATGAGTCCATTTAAACGAAACGTCCAGAACAGGTGAGTCCTTACAGAAGTAAAGGAGATCAGTGGTTACCAGCGGCCTTGGGGTGGAGGGAATGGAGAGCGACTGCTTAATGGGTATGGGGTTTCTTTCTGGGGTGATGAAAATGTTCTGAAATTAGATTGTGGTGATAGTTGTACAATTCTGTAAACAGAGCAAAACCACTAAACTGTACGCATGAAAAGGATGAATTCTGTGGTATGTAAATTACATCTCAAAAATGCCATGATTTTAAGAGTACTAAGAAAAAATATAAGACAAGTTTTAAAATATAACACTTGAGCAGAGAAGCCCTAAGTATGTCAAAAAGTTAAAAGTCAAAAAAAAAAAAAAAAAAAAAAGGTCTGATGCGTAAGGCTACATAATTTTAAAAACAAATCCTGCAGGGAAAAAAAAGAAGCCTAAGAAGTCCAAAAATAAATGGAAAAATTAAAAAACTCAGGACAAAAGGACTAGTTTGTTTTTTTTTTTTTTAGTTACTTTGTGCTCCTAAAAATGAATTAGCTGGAAAAGACCAAAAAATCTAGGGGAAAATGGGCAATAAAGGTGAATACACATTTCTCAGAAAAGAATACAGGACTGGCTCTTAAACGTATGAAAAGACATTTGACCATTTGCTTGTGAGAATAAGCAAAACTCTATATTAAAGCTACTAAAAGATAGTAGTTTGCACCTCTTAGATTGGCAAAGATCATGCAGTTTAGTAACACTGTCTGTGGAGAAAAGGCACAAGCCCACGGTGTTAGCGGGAGCATGCATTAGTACAGATGCCAAATCTGAGGGCAATTTGGCAAGGTTTACCAAAATTAAAACTGCACATTCTTCTGATCCAACAATTCCACTGTAGCAGTTTCTCCTCCAGAGAGCCTCGCTGACATAGAAAATGCTATTTATAGATAGTAATTCACTGGAGCACCGTGCCTAGTATAAAATGATTGGAAACAAGCAGAAGTCCATCAATGTGGGGCTGAAGAAATTAAGGCAAAACCCTTATCAATGGAATACTATTTAGGTATTAAAAGGAATGGGTTTCCCTGATGGCTCAGTAGTAAAGAACTCATCTGCAGTGCAGGAGGCGTGGGTTTGAAGACCCAGATTCCTGGGTTGGGAAGACCCTCTGGAGCAGGGCATGACAAACCCATTCCAGTATTCTTGCCTGGAGAATCTCACGGACGGGGGAGCCTGTTGGGCTACAGTCCATAGAGCTGCAAAGAGTCAGACAGGACAGAAGAGACTGAGCGTGCACACACTAAGAAGAATAAGACTACTCCCTACGTTGTGACAAGAAAGGTTTTTGAGGATATAGGCTTAAGTCAAAAAAGTTAAAAAAAAAAAAAAAAAAAAAAAAAACAGGACAGTGTGCATGGTGCAAACATTATGCTGAAAAAAACCTGTACCAGAACTTCCCTGGTGGTCCAATGGTTAATAAGACTCTGTGCTTCCAAAGCGGAGGGGAACAGGTTCAATTCCTGGTCAGGGAACTAAGATCCCACATGCCCTATAGCCTGGCCAAAAAAATATATATATATTTTAAAAACTCCATATTTTTTTTCTCCTATAGTTTGTATAGTTATAAAATATCCTTATATTTATATTGTGTTTATATTATATATATTTGGATTTTCTATTTCCTTTACATTTTATAGTTATAATTTAGGGTTTTATATTTTTAAAATATCCCTAAACAGACCCACAAGAAAATGGCAATGAAGCTAGCCACTAGGAGTGAATGTGGGTGACTTGGGAACAGAAATGAGAGACTTACTTTTCTTCTACCTCTTATTTTATCCCTTTGTACTTTTAGTGATTTAAAACAAATGAATTCTTTCCGTTAAAAGAAAGTAAAGAGAAACAAATATGACAAAGATACTGAAATACAAAATGAATAAAATATTGTGATCTAATTCTAGAAAACTCTGTTGGTTATTTTTAATATCGGTGTATTCAAGAAAGAATTTAATCACTTAAAAAAAATCCCTCACAAGCGATCACCCATCTGCAAAACAGTCGCATTCAGCTAAGCTTCCTATATATGTGGGCCACTGGTGAGATCCCACCCTACTAACACACTCTCCTCCAGAGTGGGAGGACTACCTCCAAGACCAAGGAGCGAATTCAGTCTTCATAATTCACTTAAACTTGAACTCTGCTGCAGCTGGAGACATGCCAACTAGACAGGTTTCTTTGGATTTATCCTCAGGACATAAAGAAAAAGACCAATTTTGCCTATTTCTACTCACTGAACTCTTAGGTCTCCCATTGGCCATCAGCTGAATTAAGAACAAACTAGCTGTAAAAACGTCTTGACAAGCACTACAGTGAATTCATAAGAAGTTCCCTTAAGTGCTTGTTCTAAGAGGGATGGAGGGGAGGAGGTGTAATATGAGAGAGTGGAGATGTAGCCCCCCAACTCCCCTTTGAAGGGGTCCTGAGTGACCGGATGCGACAAAGTGGTCCATGGTGTTCAGTTCAGTTCAGTTGCTCAGTCGTGTCCAACTCTTGGCGACCACACGGACTGCAGCATGCCAGGTCCCTGGTGATGGGTCAGCAAAAGGACAGGATTCTGGGCTCACACAAAACTTTTCATGTTAACCCTCTCACAGACATTACAGCATACCCGTGTACTTTTAACCTCACCTGGCAAGCAGAACTTTTTGGATTCCCTTGAAGACACACATCTATCACAACAAAAGAGATGGCAAGGCTTACTCAGCAACCCCCACGCGCCCTTATAACGTTCCCGAGCTATTACAGCCTTTTCCATTGTCCAGTGGATAGAATGGAGGGCAGCGTGGCTGACTGGCAAACCCCAACTTTAGTTTAGTCAAAAATGTCAATGTCATCTTTCACAGATGAGAACACAGCCCCTCTCCTTCCCTTCTCCTGTGTCCACAGAGGAGAGAATGGGGGTGAGTGATTGGGGTGGCCTCTACACAGCTCAGAAAACCTGCTGAGGAAATATAATCAAAAGAATTTTGAGAAACATTCTATAAAATGCAGGCTTCCCAGCTAGCTAGGCTTCAGAAAAATTTCTCTGAATTCTTGATGTCTTGGTTATGTAGCACGTGGTAACATCTGATACTAGAGACCAGAGCCACTTGTGGATCTAAGACAAGCGGGGCGGGGACGACGCACAAAACTCAAGGGAAAAGCGGGTAAGTGGAGGAGTCACTGCAGGGCCCCTCATTCACGGGAAGCGGGAGACATGGTACGTTTTGAAGAGACAGGAAAAGTTAGGAACAGGTTGCACGGGGAAATGTGACGCTGTGTCTGCTGGAGAAGAAACCATGCGGACCTGTCTCAAATGAAGAGCAAGGATTGACAGCAGGCCCAATCCACTGGGTGTGGGGACCTCTGGGCAGCTGCATGAGTGGCGGGGATCACCCAGGGCTGGTGTTTGGAAAGGACTGTGTGATACTCAACTATCGGGAGGCTATAGTTCAGCTCAGCTGCTCAGTCGTGTCTGACTCTTTGCAGCCCCATGGACCGCAGCACGCCAGGCCTCCCCGTCCATCACCAGCTCCTGGAGTCCACCCAAACTCATGTCCACTGAGTCGGTGATGCCATCCAACCATCTCATCCTCTGTCATCCCCTTCTCCTCCTGCGCCTAATCTCTCCCAGCATCACGGTCTTTTCAAACGAGTCAGCTCTTCACATCAGGTGGCCACGGTATTGGAGTTTCAGCTTCAACATCAGTCCTTCCAATGAACACCCAGGACTGATCTCCTTTAGGATGGACTGGTTGGATCTCCTCACAGTCCAAGGGACTCTCAAGAGTCTTCTCCAACACCACAGTTCAAAAGCATCAATTCTTCAGTGCTCAGCTTTCTTTATAGTCCAACTCTCACATCCATACATAACTACTGAAAAAAGCACAGCCTTGACTAGACAGACCTTTGTTGGCAAAGTAATGTCTCTGCTTTTTAATATGCTGTCTAGGTTGGTCATAGCTTTTCTTCCAAGGAGTCAGCATCTTTTATTTTCATGGCTGCAGTCACCATCTGCAGTGGTTTGGGAGCCCCAAAAAATAAAGTCAGCCACCGTTTCCACTGTTTCCCCATCTATTTGCCATGAAGTGATGGGACCGGATGCCATGATCTTAATTTTCTGAATGCTGAGCTTTAAGCCAACTTTTTAGTGAACCTTTTAAACCATGGGCCAGGGAGGGAGAAAGTGAACCTGAACGCAGCTGAAACAGTGAGCGTGGTGGCTGGATGCAGAGGAGGGGAGGGAAAGCAGGATACCGTCACCAGAGAGGGGAATTGCAGAGTCTGAGATTTCAAGTCGTAGAAAGGCCCAAAGGCTACTGGTTCGAGGTGATACACAGGTTGTCGGCGTGCCAGTGTCTGCGGTGGCTCGAGTGAAGGAGAGATCAAATCTTAAGGTGAACAGACGGAGTGATGGGAGGGCAAAGAGAAGAGTGAGGCTGAGCTGACCCCTGCCAGCACCAGGCTTCCATGGTGCCTCTCATCCAGACAGACGGGGGTACTCCACAGCCACTGTGTCAGGGGAACGCAACGGCCCGCCCCAGGTCCAAGGGCAGGTGATGAAGTCTCGGAACCACGTTCCTCACTTTTCACAATCAAATCAGAGAAAGGCCCCTACATAGAAACAGAACTCTCTGACAGACAAACAGGTGCATGACCTGGGTTAATATTATCCTGAGGGAGGCAACAGAGAGCAGTGTGATTAAGAGTGAAACAGTGGCCGGTTCAAGTCCCAGCTCCCCACCACTGACCGGCTGGACGCTTCAGGCTTCATGGAGCCTCTTTAAACCTGAGCCATCACCTCGGTGGCCTTCCCTGGTGGCTCGGACAGTAAAGAATCCGCCTGCGCTGCAGGAGACCTGGCTCAATCCCTGGTGGGAAGATCCTCTGGAGGAAGGCAAGGCAACCCACTCCAGGATTCTTGCCTGGAGAATCCCATGGACAGCGGGGCCTGGCGGGTTACAGTCCATGAGGTCACAAAAGAGTCAGATATGACTGAGCAAATAAGCACAGCACATCACACTGGTAAAGAAGTAATGCTGCAACATATCCATGATGCTTAGATGGGAGGCTGGAGACAGGGACTATCTTCAACATCTTGTAATAAACTCTGAAAAATTATAACTGAATCACTTTGTTATATACCAGAAGCCATGACAAGTCTAGACACTGTATTAAAAAGCAGAGACATCACTTTGCCAACAAAGGTTCACAGAGTCAAAGCTATGGTTTTTCCAGTGGTCATGCTGGACCATAAAGAAGGCTGAGTGCTGAAGAATTGATGCTTTTGAACTGTGGTGTTGGAGAAGACTCTTGAGAGTCCCTTGGACTGCAAGGAGGTCAAACTAGTCAATCCTAAAGGAAATCAGTTCTGAATATTCATTGGAAGGACAGATGCTGAAGCGGAAACTCTGATACACTGGCCACCTAGTGAGAAGAGCCAATTCATTGGAAAAGATCCTGATTCTGGGAAAGAGTGAAGGCAAAAGCAAAGGGAAGAAGCAGAGGATAAGATGGCTAGATAGCATCAGCGACTCCATGGACATGAATCTGAGCAAACTCTGGGAGACAGGAGAGGTCAGAGGAGACTGGAGCGCTGTGGTCTGTGCAGTAGCAAAGAGTCCAGCACGACTTAGCAAGTGAACGACGACAAATACCAGAAATTAACACAATACTGTAAATCAGTATACTTCAACTATTTTTAAAAAACAGCCTCAAAAGAGAAGAGATGCTAGGGGTTAGTGATTAGTAAAGGTTAACCAATATTCTTACTCCTCTACAACAACGTTCTCAAGGAAAATTATTTTTAGGACAGCGAGATGGGTAAGAAAAGCGAAGAAACAGATGTGAAGCACACAAACGTATGAAAGGGGAGAGAATCATTTACTCTCTCAATTCCTAACTGTTTAAAAGCAAGCTACCCAGAGAAATGAAAACATGGCCCCACAAAACTTGTTCAGGAATGTTCACAGCAGCATTATTCACGACGGCCAAAAAGCAGAAACAACTCAAGAGACCACCAACTCACAAATGGATAAACAAAACCTGGCCTCTCCACACAATGGCATATCATTATCACAACAAGTACCGAATACTGATAACAAGCTTTTAACGTGGATGGACCCTAAAAACAACACGCTAAGTGGAAGGAGCCAGGCCCCAAAGTCCACATCGCGCATGATTCCATTTATAGGAAACATCTAGAACAGTCAAATCTATATGTAAAGAAAACAGATTCCTGGTTGCCAAGAGCTGGGGGCGAAGGGTCGGAGGAAAATGGGAATTGACTGCTAATGGATATAGGGTTCCTTTTGGGGCTGATGTAAAAATTCTAAAATGTACTGCGGTTAGAGAGATGCACAATTCTGTGAATGCAGTAAAAAGCACCGATTGTACAGTTTTAAAAAGAAAAACGTTAGCTACATGGTTCTGCAAGTGTCCTGCTTCCCCTCTCTGAATAAAGACTCTTGGTCTTCCCTGGGTGAGAGGCCCTGATGGGCAGAGCGTAGGAAAGGCGGCATTCCAGCAGTTCCCTTCCTTATGAATATCACAAGATATTGATCCTCCTCCTCCTCCGGAGACATTCTCAGGTGGGTGCCAGGGAGGTTATTTCTCTTCGCCTTTCTCTCTGCTTTTTCCAATCCTGGCTCGAGCCTTCTGTTTCCCCAGGTGCACAGTGGGTAAAAATCAATCTCTGCTTGATCTTTCACAGGCAAAAGCTTTAAGGTGGACGGGCCTTTTATACACAGGAGTTTAAAGCTCCTGAAACATACCGAGGCAGGGGCTCTGAAGCACTGGTTTTGGTGTCTCCACACCACGAGGACAGGGTCCTTAAAAGCAATGTTTCCTCCAAATGACTTCACTGAACATCATTTTCTTTGGGAAACAAATTGCAAAGAGAAAGTACTGGAAAACCATTCCCCACCATGCATCTGAGGTTTGATTTACATGCTAATAACTGCCTAAAAAGTGGCCTCATAATATTATTGGTTCCAGGAAACCAAGCTTTTTCATAAACATCAACAGTGTTTTTAAGGGAACACTGATGTTAAAAAATCAGAAGGCCAATTTACTCATTCACAACAATAATAATCACAACAATAACAATGATGATGATTATTATTAATACTTCCACATGACTCTGAGGGCCTCTGGTAAAGCTGGTTTTTGTCCGCACAGAGAAAAGTACCTTTATTATTTGAATGGTCCAGGAATCAAAAATGGAAGCATTGCTCAAAGAATTTTCATGTAAACTGTCTTAAAACATGGGCTTAATAAAGCCTTTTTAAAGTCTTTTCATGTTTTGGCTTTAATGTTCACGGCTGAAGACACAAAACAAATGATAAAGCATCATGTCTTATAACAAGTCACTGTGGTCAATGGCATGTCAGTTGTAAAACATCAATTTCTACTGAGGCAAGCACATTAGGAAACTGTGAAGTCGCCCACTGAGCCCAATTTCCATGAAGAGGTGCCAACCCCATTATGTCTATATAATCTACAAACACATCCAACTCCTATCAGAGCAGGAAACGTCAGGATCCTACCTAGTAGGCAGATGGGCATAGGTGTCTAGAAAGAGACAAAAGGGATTTTTTTATGGCACTGGAAACTAAGAAAAATTTATATAAGATTTAAGTTTCAGTTCAGTTCAGTCGCTCAGTCGTGTCCGACTCTTTGCGACCCCATGAATCGCAGCACGCCAGGCCTCCCTGTCCATCACCATCTCCCGGAGTTCACTCAGACTCACGTCCATCGAGTTGGTGATGCCATCCAGCCATCTCATCCTCTGTTGCCCCCTTCTCCTCCTGTCCCCAATTCCTCCCAGCATCAGAGTCTTTTCCAGTGAGTCAACTCTTTGCATGAGGTGGCCAAAGTACTGGAGTTTCAGCTTTAGCATCATTCCTTCCAAAGAACACCCAGGACCGATCTCCTTTAGAATGGACTGGTTGGATCTCTTTGCAGTCCAAGGGACTCTCAAGAGTCTTCTCCAACACCACAGTTCAAAGGTTTAAGTTTATATAAGATTGAATAAGAATAAATCTACCATGTATCTCTAGGTATCTAGAAATCTGTAAAACTGGAGATGGTCATAAAACATAAACCCATTAAATGTAACCATTTATATTCTACGTTCAGCATTCATGTTTCTGTATCCAGATATAAAAAGTACGACGTTCTATTTTGCTGTTGCTTGGGTAAGGTTGAAACATTCAGACGCTACCATGTTCCTGTGGGGTCTTAAAGAGGTAGGTCCAAGAGTTCCCCCTTTGTTGGCTTTTAAAGCTCTTCAATTCCCCTAAACACCCACTTGAATATTGGAATAACTTCTAGCTACTCTTGTAACATTATCAGCAGCGTACTTACAGGAAAATATATGTTTTGACAGTCAACGTTCAGTAAAAACCTAAGAGTATTTTATTTTAATGCCTCACTTTAATATAGTACTCCACTGTTCATAAAGTGCTTTCTTTCACAGTCATGTGGGCTTCTTTGTACTAAACCTCAGCTTTCGGTCATGCAATCTCTATAAAATACTTTCAAAAGTATTAGTTAATAAATGAATATTTGGTAGTGGTTTAGGTACCAAGTCATGTCTGACTCTTGCGATCCCATGGACTGTAGTCCACCAGGCTCCTGTGTCCATGGGATTTTCCAGGCAAGAATACTGGAGGGGACTGCCATTCCCTTCTCCAGGTAATCTTCCAACCCAGGGATCTAACCTGCGTCTCCTGCATAGCACGCATGTTCTTTACTGCTGGACGACCAGGGAAGCCCAATGAACATTTAACATAGAGTTAACCTGGAATCTACGAGGAGACTTTGGGGGACAGTGACCGCAGCTTGGGGAGAGCAGAAAGATCATGACATCAAAATTATTCTCATAGTTTCAACAGAAAAGAACAACCATCAAGAGATACAATGAAGTACATAAACTTTAAAAGAAAATGTTTCTTGCATGGGCTGCAGTACGCTTTTAAACAGAAGGGAAAGATCATTACACGTGACTGCTAGTCACTAAATGTCAATGACGCTAGCATCAAAATCTGAGCCTGCAAGTACCAGAGTAACAGCCGAAGCAGTTTCTTAACATTGCTGGGGTGTATACATGTTCAAAGGTGGGAGGGAGACAAAGTATTCTTTTTAATATGGAAGCACTGCGCCCTGAAAATTGTAACTATGACAAGCTTACATAGTCCTCAGCATTCTACCTCAGAACAGAATAGCATCGATAACATTTGTGATCATATTCTGTCAGCTGCTCTGCTAACAGGAGAAATTTTTACTTGTATATGGATAGCAAGTTCTCCAAGAAGAAGCATTTCTAAGATCAGGGTTCCATGAGGCAAGAATATTTCTGTGCTCATGTTACACATACTACAGATTAGAAATAAATGGGTTTGTAATCTGCAAATGAGCTCCATGGAGCAAATAACTGATTCATCAGATATTAGTGAAAGTAAATGTAAAATCCAAGAATTATGTCTCTGTGTTGACAAACTGTAAACTGCTCAGAACTTTTATGTTAACAAGGCATTTTGTAGCGATCTGTCGGATTTCTCCCTTTACGTGTGAAACACGTATGCAAAAGAGAATTACAAACTTCAGAGTTCTTTAACCTTTACAAACCAACACAGTAATTACATTGCAAGATATTTGACAGCCCAGGGTAATATGAGAGGAGAATCCCTTTCCCCCCCCTACTTCCTTTAAATAGCTCTCAATTTTTCTACAATTTAAAGACTGCCTGAGCAAAAGACTTTCATAGCCATGAATCCCACTAAAGATAAATAGGGAGATAAAATAAAATCACTATTCCAATACACAGAATATTTAAGTCTCCTCCAAAGAAAATATTTCTCAACACATAAAGACAGTATTAAATTTTAAGAGGGAGGCTATCAACAAAATGAAGGCAGAGAAAAGTAAACATAAGTTAACTTGACAAGCCCATATGGATAAGGCACAGATAAATGTTATCTCTGGGTTACATGCCTCATACGGGCAGTCCTCAACTTATGAATGAGTTGTGTACAGAAGGTTCATTTCTAAGTCAGTTGTTTGCAATTCCAAACTCATTTCCTCAGAGAAATGATGTTATAAATAAGGCCTGATTTTGTAGAAAGGCAAACAAGATCTAGTAAGGCCATAAGGTGGAGAAGGCAATGGCACCCCACTCCAATACTCTTGCCTGGAAAATCCCGTGAACGGAGGAGCCTGGTGGGCTGCAGTCCATGGGGTTGCTAAGAGTCGGACATGACTGAGTGACTTCACTTTTATTTTTCACTTTCGTGCCTTGGAGAAGGAAATGGCAACCCACTCCAGGGTTCTTGCCTGGAGAATCCCAGGGACAGGGGAGCCTGGTGGGCTGCCGTCTATGGAGTCGCACAGAGTCGGACACGACGGAAGCGACTTAACAGCAGCAGCAACAAGGCCATAAGGTAGACAAATTCTAGTATGGACAGTTCTCAAGCAAGTTGACTCTATGCTGAACAATAGGTTCCAGCAGGAGGAGCTGGGGGAGAAGGAGATTTCTTCTTCCTTACCTGGAACATTCAAGGTTTTTCTGGAAGCTGCCTTTTTTATATGTTCCCTACCCCCTTCCATCTAAATGCCTAAGTAATAGAGCATGAAAATAATTTTATATAGTTAACCCTCAACTTCTCTCCCCAAGCTCCCCTTCTTGTGTCCAGTCATCTGACAATCAAAGGCCAATAAATAGTTCTGCTTAATCAACACTTGTTTCAGAGTTTTGATAGGAGATACAATCTTAGGAGAGAGGACTAGAAAATACAACCTCACTCGGAGATTAAAACATGGACAGTGAGCCTTCTGGAAGGACTAGGGTAATCTCGGGAAGTAATCTCGGGAATTCCTTTGGAATTTAGTAATGTTAACAAGAACATGACCAGCTCCTAGGAAGCACAGATGGACAAACTAAAGTAGACGCAGGTTCCTGAGCAATAGGCATAGTTAAAAGCCTGGGATTGTGGAGGGGGTGCCATCTCCTAGCAGCAGCATGTACAAAGGTCCTTGCCGCTCCTTCTGAAGCCACACAACTGCCTGCTCTTCTTTCCACTGAAGATAATATCAGGGAATGTATGTTCCGATCGAAATGGTTTAAAAGACGAAGCGTCCTGATACACTGACTCGTGAGACCCTGATTCTCATACAATGGATGTGTTGTGATATCCTGCATATAACTGGGTGTTCACGCAGGTTTGTACCTAGGGTGTGGCTAAGATGGGGGCAGAGGATGATAGATATCCTGCTCGTGAAGGTATCCAATTGAAGCAGTGGCTTATATTCAACAAACCAGCTTCCCTGGCACACAGTTTGACATTTTCCAGTTTTAGCTGCAGTTAGGTTATGTCCATGGTACTAAATTCTGACCCAGGGAATGTGAAAGAGAACCACATGTCCACTAACAAACCTCCAGTGAGAACAGTCACACTCTTTTCCTCCTGGCTATTGGCCAAATAGCTGCAGAAGATGGTTAAGGTCTCCCATTGACCCTCGGGAACAGCTGAGCCATGAGATGGAAGGACTCAGGGTCTGAGAATTACCACTATGCGTGTATCTCTACCACAGGCTGTGGAATCCCCCAAGTTAACTATGCATGCATGCGTGTTCAGTTGTTTCAGCCGTATCCAACTCTTTGAGACCCCATGGACTATAGCCCACCAGGCTTCTCTGTCCATGGGATTCTCCAGGCTAGAATACTAGGGTGGGCTGCCATTTCCCCTTCTGCAGGGGATTTTCCCAACCCAGGGATCGAACCGGCATCTCCAGCACTGCACGTGGATTCTTTACCACTGAGCCACGAGGGGAGCCCCAAATTAACTATAGCATGACTGGAAAAGAAACTCCTATTGTGCTCCTCCTTGAGGGCTGGGGTTGCATCTTACCGCAACAGCCTTGCCCTCTGCACCATCACCTTTCTGCTGCATCTCAGGAAATGTCCTGTATGTTTGCCTACTCTGAATAATCCACTAAGGTGGTCTGCCTCCAAACGAAATGGCCCCACCCTGCTGAGATTTATATTGCTTCTAGTTTTACTTCTTCCTTCACTGTGGTTTATATATTTACACTAGAAAGTCTTCTCTTTTTAATTTACTTGGGGAACTGGATAAGCCAACTTGGTAAATCATTAACCTTAGGTTGAGTGTCCTTCTAAGCCAACAGGGCTCTGAGTATCTCAGGGCCTTACCTACAGGGTCAAGTGCAGGATTTTTGGTCTTTCACTTTTCTCTTTGCTGAGAAGCCTTTTCCCTATTATTTCCAGATTTTACAAGTGGATTAGGGTCGCAGAAGTGTACGCACTGGATGGGAAAACGAGGATGATATAGTTTTTAGACAAAACTCACAGAAGCATTCGAATTTTGTTAAAAGCAGCTTGTTCACTTCACCCTCTTATTCATTCCTTCAGTTTACTTTTAATGGGAAAGGGGAGAAAAAAGACTAAAGAAGGAAAGATGAGAGTGAAAAAGGGAAAGAATTTTAACTATCCTCCACCTCTTGGCCTGTAAATATCCTCCATATTTCATTACTGAGTTGTTATAAGGTACAGTAAAACTCTAATATAAACTTAAACAGATTTGCTCTAATCCTAAAAGTTGGCTTTCTAGCCTTGCTCCTTCCAACAGCAATTTTCTGGCACATTCCATGCTCATTTCTTTGTTGGGTCTCTGAAAGGCCCATGAGGTTAAACGGCCATGCACGTCCCATTATTCTTAAGAAATAAGGAATTAACCTGTGTGATATCTGTGCACCACCTCGTTGACGGGGGATGTCTTGATGGGTTTCCCCACCTTATGGAACTCCACTGAGGGTTACAGAGCAGGGGTCTCGCTTGCCTTCGCCTTGCAACTTTTCTGAGAACAAGTTCAAAATGGTTCCCCGAGCTCAGCATGTGACTTCCACGTCGGCTGCCAAAAGAAAATGAGACACCCACTGCAGTAAAGGCACTCTGAGAAGGGAGGAAAACGCACTGGCATCTATGGGACTGTAGAAAGACCCATTGCACAAAGCATTTCTCTATAAACCCTTTACACAGAACCACTGACTACAATTACAATTTTGAAATAAGTTCCCCATGAAAAGTCAGTACAGGAGTTAAAAAGGACATAAAAGACTCTTTATCCTGCCAGTTTGAACATATGTGCCCCCACAGCAGGCCC
Organism: Oreotragus oreotragus; assembly: GCA_006410675.1. Classification (NCBI taxonomy): domain Eukaryota; kingdom Metazoa; phylum Chordata; class Mammalia; order Artiodactyla; family Bovidae; genus Oreotragus; species Oreotragus oreotragus. The sequence goes on from SJYX01006964.1 coordinate 32,864, forward strand.
ATGAAGGGGACCCAGTAGTCACTTACCAGAGTGTTCTGCCATTGCCAAAAGATGCCATTTCTTTTCACATTCTCCAAAAAACATCTATTCATATTATTCGACACGATGCAATTTAAGTCATGTTTTGAATCCACCGCGGGCAAACTCACATTCCATGGAGAGTTCTCATTGTTAAAAACATATGTGACAGTTAAGTTTACATGCTGCAGGAACTTCTCTGATGGTCCAGTGGCTAAGAATCTGCACTCCCGAGGCAGAGGACACGGGTCTGACCCCTGATCAGGGAACTAGATCCCACATGTCACAATGAAAGAGTCCAAGTGTTGCAACTAAGAGCCAGCACAGCCAAATAAACATTAAAAAAAAAAAAATTTCCCACACCCCCATCCTTCCCAACCCAGGCCTCAGATGTATAAGCGATCATTACCTATTTCTAACTCCTAACCTACGACCTCCATCGTTCCCAACTCCAGCCACTCTGGATATCCTGTCACCAACTGCATGCATATGTCATGCTACGGAGTCATTTCCTTTTAACAAAAACTTGCAGTTCTGCATCAACCGCCCTAACAACTTCAAACTCTTCCGCAGTCTTAAGGATCCTCTGCTCTGTCTTTCTTAAAGCTGCCCAGTGCTCTTTCACACCGATCTCCAGCAAAAGCACACACATCACTCAGCCGCACAGGCCACCAGCATTCCCCTCTCGTGTCTCTGTCCCCGCTGTCCCTGCAGTTAGAACAGCTTCTCAGCATGCACCATCCATCACGTCAACCCCTCCTCCCAAGGTGCAAATCAAGTTTTCCTTCTCTAGTGAAGCTCTTGCCGGCCACTCAAATCCCAAGCCAACTCTCATTCCCCTCAACATGGACTCAGCCCAGAGCTGGCCACCTCCGTCCCAAGTTGTCAGCTGGATACTGTTATATATGCCTCTCTACTTGCTTCCTGTGGGTTGGTTTTGCACCTTCAACTAAATTTCCATAAAGATGATTTTAGACATATAGGGCCACCTGATGGGAAGGGCCGACTCACTGAAAAAGACTCTGATACTGGGGAAAATGGAGGCAGGAGCAAAAGGGGGCGACAGAGGATGAGATGATTGGATGGCATCACTGACTCAATGGACATGAGTTCAAGCACACTCTGGGAGATCGTGAAGGAAAAGGAAGCCTGGGGTGCTGCAGTTCATGGGGTTGCATAGATTCAGACGTGACTTAGCAACTGAAAAACAACAAGAAGATACACAGAGAGCTGCCAAAACAGGAGTGTTCCCTTGTACCCATCAGCCAGCTTCTCTTTAAGTCAACATCTCACATAACCAAAGAACAATGATCAAAACTAGAAAATGAACCTGGGTCTATAACCCCATGGACAGAGGAGCCTGGTGGACTACAGTCCACGGGGCTGCAGAGAGACCCAACTAGGCAATGGAGCACACACGGCACTGCTAACTAGACTACAGAATGTATTAGGATGCCACCAGTTCTTCCACCAATACCTTTTCTCTGTTTCAGGCTCAGGTTTCACCTTACATCTAGTTGCTGCGGCTCTCTCCAATCCGTGGCTATTCCTCAGTCCTTCCAGATCCTTAAAGAATCCTGACACTTTTGAAAAGTAGGTGTTTGATACATCAGTTGAGTCATTCATTCATTCATTAAACAAATTATGTTTAGGGCCGTGGCTTAGGTGCTAGAGGGACAGCAACTAAAACAGTTCCTTTTTTTCAAGATGTTTACAGCCTAGTTAACAGAAATGCATGTGACTGTCTATACGTCGCTGATAAAAGTATTTGGAGAATACAAGTATCGCCCACTTCTCAAAAGTTCACTTCATGATACTTCCTTTTTACGAAAGGCCTATATTAGCACCGATTTTTTGCTAATGGAAAGAAATCCGAAGAGGATTTTGGCTTTCACGAAAACAGGTGAAAAGTGAACACAGTTGCAACACTGGTTTTGCAGCAGCGGTTAACATCCCCAGCAAAAGAGCGGCACTGCCAAGCTCCTTCCTGGGAACTGCAGTCTGCACCTCAGCATCCCGACCCCAGAGATCGGAGCTGCGTCTGTGAGCATCTGTGCTTCCCCTCCATTTATTTTGTGCAGCCGTTAGCAAGATGTGTCCTAAGGTAATAGCTTCTCCACTTTAAAGCCATTTCAGCTTACATAAGATTTTTCACAGGCACTCTCTGCTTTCGGATAGTGGGGGAAACCTGTATAGCGATGGGTCAAATGGTAAGACTGTAAATTTTACCTGGAGAAGAAAATGTAGGATGACAGGTAGGCAGGAAAGACTTGCTTAAGAAAAATAGTGTTTTGTCCTCCCTTTTACCCCACTGCTCACTCTATAAAAATAGTAGGTATATGAAATAAATAGAGACAAATACCATCACACAGTTACCAGATACACTCTGCCTCTGCATCTTCTAAACTAATTCCTAAAATCAAACCTCAAGGATACACTGTTTAGGAAGATCTAATGTAAACATAGACTTTTATATAGTGACTCTGTGCTTTACTAAAAAAATTGCAAACAGTTAAGGTAAAAAAAAAAAATTTGAGAAGCCATTTGTCTTAATCCAGTTTTCAAATCCAATTTCATAGTTTTTATTCCTTCACAGGGAATAATGAAGAGCAAATAAGAAGCATCATCAATCAAAGACGGTCTCCCTAAGTTTCTTTACTTAATTCAATTTTCTTGTACTGCTCCGACTGCATTTTCCAAACAAAGCTGTTCTTTTCTATATGTGATAGTTCAGTCCTGCAAACATTCTCAGGAATAATAAACAAACAACCGGGGCACATTTTCTGCCACAAACTGCACTCTGCAACATTCTTTATCCAAAGCATTTTGAATTCCAAGCAAGCAGACATGTTTGTATTGCAAGACCTGCACACAATAGAGAATGCCCATTTTTAGACTCTTATTGACACTTAAATCTGTTTATATTTAACTCCTACTATTGTTCTAAATAATGAATAAGCAAACTCTCCTGCACACACAAAATTGTATCCAGCACTTTAATTCTAATAGTAACGGCTGCTAAAAGGAATTCTACTTTCACTATTTGGTATCCTTTCTAATTAACATTAGTGTATCTTTTCCACAGGAGGGTGTATAGAGCAGATGCACCTATGTGCCATGTCCAAGGATATCCACACAAATGCACACATGTACGTGACTGCAACATACAAAGACACTCACATGTATACAGACTGGTCCCTATGGTAACATTCACTTATAAATAGAGCTTGTCCTACACCCCCAACTTGCATGGGAATATACGCAAACAGCATCTAATCCAGTTGATTTCCTTTCATTAACTTTTGTAGCAGATTAAGATAAAAAGCTTTAAAAGAGCCTAGTAGACACTTCATGGAGTCTGTGATTAAGAGACACAGAAGCTAATGAGACAGATGCGCTGCTGCATAAAGGGAATTTCAGCATGCCAGCCCACACTGTGCAGAAATTTACTGTGCTTCACCTTTTCCGTGGCAAAGTCTTCATCACTTAGCATCCTACTTACTTAACTCTTGTCCCTCTCACAGACCCCCTTACAGTTCTGCCCAAACTTCCTGAAATAAGGATTATTAAATAAAACAAGACAACATTCTTTTTTTTTTTTTTTAGTCTGTTATTCAAAGTTTACTCAGAAGCAATATTTACTATAAAATCATGTGGTTTCTAGCTCAACAGAGAGTGGACAACTCTGTTAACAGAGCTAGCTGGAAATTTTTTTAGAAAAATACCATAAACACAGAAAAATAAGGAGCCGAAAAAAAATTCACGTATGTTTTTAAATCATTCACAATAGATTTTTCCTTCAAGTGGTTGGTTCTCTAAGTTATTCTTGCACACACAGGGGATTACTCTCTCTATAAGCTTCTCCATAAGAATGCAGCATATTTACAAAATAACATATGCAGAGAGCCTTACAACTCACCATAGACTTTTTAAGCATTCCCACTCTTGGTCACAGCATACTTGTTAGATATAATTATCTCTGTTTCATAGATTAAAAAAAAAAAATCTCAGATTTTTATGTGCTTCTAAATGAAACTCCATACTTTAAAATTTTCCCTATATATATATTTTTAAAGTTCTCTTTTCTCTGGTTAAATTAAAATGCCCTGGTTCCTTTAGTATCTGCTTCCTTTATTCCCTGGAATTTCCCTCTTGAGAAATCTGATGTCCTATGAACTGATGATCTGATTATTTCTACGTTGACAATTCTTTCCTCTGGGCTTTAAAAAAATTGTTTTGTGCACATTGTTGAAAGTTTTTCAGTTTTATCAATTTTACTATGACTTCCATGATCTTATTCTAATATTTATCACGATGGTAACTTGCACTCCTAGAAAAATCTGAAGAAGTTGCCATTTTTATCCGACTGCATTCATCTACCAGGCTCATTTCTTGAATCTTCTTCCCAGTCACTGTTACTGCAAAGATCTTTGAATTAAATGGAAGGACTGTCCTTTCTTTTTTTCGAGGGGGAGGGGGCTGTCCTTTCTGATCTGCAAGATCATTTTGCCTGAGCCATTTAAAAGGTGTTTTAATATAACAACTGTTCAGCGTGGTACATTCTGGTGTCATAAATACTGCACCATGATATTATCCTATGCAGGGGGCAAAAGGAGGAGGTGGCTCTAAAAGACAGATCTATTTAAGTGCCAACACAGCCTAATAATTAGACCACTGGGAACAGAGAGAGAAAAATCACAAGATTATAGCCCAGTGGCCTAGCAGACAAGCCCCGTCTCTGGCGGGTGTAGGAGATTATTGAGTGTGGCCACCATTGAGCTTCTGGACCTGAAGTCTATCCTTTCTAACCCACAGAGATAATCCACCTTCGGGGCACCCCATCCTCCCTTCTTGTTGCCCAACTCCACTTTCCAGGCTCTTTTAATTGGATTATTTTGGAATCTGCTATTTCTGTCTCCCTCCTTTCCCCAAACTGTCATATAAGTGCTGCAGCTCGACTGTTACCCAGCTGCCAAACTTCACTCCAGAGATGGCTGTATTTCAGTGGCAAGCGCAGTGCTCGTCCTGTGCCATCTGAATACCCGTTTAAGAGGTTCGGCATCTGGAGGGGTTGCCTTGATGCCGGAAAGCAGTGACTTGTTTGGCTTTATTTTGTATCACCATCGCCACATTGGAGGAGCTGGTCATTCTTTAGCTCCACCTGAACATGAAGGAGGAAAAAAACCAGAAAAAACTCAACACATACACAACAAACGCACGAAAAGGACAGAAACAGTGACTGGGGCTTCTCACAGGCTCTTTTCTACAGGGACTTCAAAGCCTTAAAACATCAAGGATGTCAGCTGACGATCTTTTTCAGAAGTGGAAGAAGTCTCGGAGAGTAGCCCACTCACAAAACAGATATTTCACAGAAAACTTAGAGGCAAAGCGAGTACTTTGTTCAAAGCTCCCCTGATCCCCAGACCCAGGGCGTTCCACTTGAACTTGAGTACAGCCATAGATGCACTCAGAGGCTCACATCTCTGCCAGGGGAGCCAACACACCCCCAGCTTATAAAGCATATGACATCAGCACTCACTTGCTCGTTTTGTTTGGTTGTATTTATTTATTTCAGCTACTCAAGAAAAATCTCTACCAGGAAAAAAAAAAAACAAAAAAACCAAGAGTGTGAAATAGGAGGGAGAAACAACAGAATAGAATTAGCAGTAGCAGATGCTTTAACCAGGCATCAGGACAGAAAATGTTCTAAAAGTTTATATGCATATAATTCTCACAGTGACCTGTTGTCGTTACTTTAAAGAAAAGAAAAACGAGAAAGAAGAAAGAGTACTCCCAAAGAGAAAACAGGAGGCAGAGTAAATTGTCAAGTCCTAGAAACAACCTTCCCAAATTTTACTCAGACAGTAAAAATCTAAAAAAAAATCACTGATGTAGTTCTCATTTAATCTAAAGAGATAATCATAATCCTTCTTGATACCACTTGGCCTCTAGGGGCATGAGTCTTCCGTTTCTTGCTAACTCAAGAAAGTACATTATTCCCAAGAATGTCTGTATACTGCATATTTCTAAATCTTCTAATGATACTGGTTCTTTTAACAATCAATGAACAATCCATGACTCGGTATTTGAACCTTGGTGAAATGAAGCACTAATGAGTTTTGAGGGGGTCCTGCGGTCATGTATGGATGTGAGAGGTGGACTGTGAAGAAGGCTGAGCGCCGAAGAATTGATGCTTTTGAACTGTGGTGTTGGAGAAGACTCTTGAGAGTCCCTTGGACTGCAAGGATATCCAAACAGTCCATTCTGAAGGAGATCAACCTTGGGATTTCTTTGGAAGGACTGATGCTAAAGCTGAAACTCCAGTACTTTGGCCACCTGATGCGAAGAGTTGACTCATTGGAAGAGACTTTGATGCTGGGAGGGATTGAGGGCAGGAGGAGACGAGGACGACAGAGGATGAGATGGCTGGATGGCATCACTGACTCGATGGACACGAGTCTGAGTGAACTCTGGGAGTTGGTGATGGACAGGGAGGCCTGGCGTGCTGCAATGCATGGGGTCGCAAAGAGTTGGACATGACTGAGCGACTGNACCAGGCTACTCCGTCCATTGGATTTTCCAGGCAAGAGTACTGGGGTGGGGTGCCATTGCCTTCCCCGTTCTTATAAACTATGTTCTTACAAAACTAAGTTTTAAAACTGATTTCTGTTCACAATGTAATAGATGAGCTCTCCAAAGAAGTTTCTGCAGAAAGTTTCGTAAAGCAAGGTGCTGGCAGGGCCAAGGTTAGAGTGAATTAATAAAGAGGTGGCCCCAAAACTCAGCAATCAATATCAATAATATGTTAATGCAATATTCTAACAAATCAAAATTAATGCAAAAAATCCATGATGAACAAAATTAGCAAAATTTTAAATGAAGACAGGTCCTGTCTATGAATTTTTTTTCCAGCAAGTTAAAACAATTTCCTATCATTTCAGGTTTCATATGAAGTCCAGAACCCAGGGTTTGTCAAGGGCAATTACGTTGTGTCCATGACGCTTTCTTCTCTGAGGTTTCAAGCACCTGCACCTGCTTCAAGTGGAGATAAGATTACTTCTTCTCTGATTGAAAGATAGAGAAAAATGTTCATTATCAACTCCCATGATACCCTCATCACTCACTACCTTGATAAAAGTGAACCCATTCTTTTGTCTCCGCTGAGTGCAAATACTTAACGACTGTTTATGTATTCAATGACGGTGCCTATGCATTTATCACATGTTCTTAGTATGTCTACCTCTGTTGCTGGATTAATTTGAAAGCCCTCCTGGGACAGACTTTCAACTGAAGTCTACAGTGGACAGTTAGACATATAGACTGGATGACAGTGATGATGATTTGCAACACACTAGTAGCCACCAGGAATAGAGTAAAATTGTTTCATGAAACCTGCATGAGGACCACTATGTGATGAGCAGTGTAGAGACCCAGGTGGGTGCAGAAGCAGAAAATAAAATAGGTTTTAAATCCACTTTGACCATATGTGGAAGCCTGGGCTAACATTCTCAAGAAAGTACTACTGGTAAATTACTTTTGTTTCCTTTTGCCCAGTGGGTAGAAAGTCCTCTCCTTGGGCAGAGACCTATTGTGCAATGATGAATGGAAGGGTGGTGTGCTGGACATTTTCCATTCTTTTCGACCAGATGCACTTTCTGTCCCACCCTGTGCATTAGTTCGGTAGTCTTTATGAACTTTATCCACAAGTGTCCCTGGTGCTCTGTCTTCGAGTTGGGTTCGAGGATGGAAGGCAGCAGCACAGGATAGAGGAGGGAGAAGAGAAACGCTGGGGTGTTTATCCCCTGGCTCTCTTCTTGCTGGGCTTCAGATTGGCTGCATTTCCCTACTGAAAGACACCGTTCAGTTCCCATTCTCAGCTGTTCCCTTTGAGTTTTGTAACTACTCCCTCCCCCTATCTCTCTAGACCTGGGATGGGGGTGATCTAGCCCTGAAAGGTATCAGCATCCCTTGTTGGTTTTCTTCACCCTACCCACACCTTTTGAAACAGCCTTATATTAAACCCCCTCCTTCCACTGACCTTTGTTGGTGTGGCCTCTGTCAGTGGCAGGACACTGACTGATGCAAGTCGTAGGTGCCTATCACCCAGCAAAGGTGGGACACAGTCCAGGCCTCAGGACCCTCACTCTGGCAGTGGCCTTTCCCCTTAGAGAATAAAGCAGCCCTACCTGGCATTTCCCAGTTTTAGATCCTGTGCACAGTCAAGTGTATCTGTGAATGAGTGACTGTTGGAACATTAAAGAACAGAGAATCCCCATTAGCATCATCTCTATGCCTTTGAATTTAAAATACTTATTCAAGAATGAAAAGCTTAACCCTATTCCCAAGAATGATATCCAATCGCCTGCCAGTGACTAGGGAAAGCCCTTAGTCAGCATAAATAAATACAGATCCAGCAACTGTGTCACTAGTAAGTTTTCTGCCATGTTCCAAAGTCGACGTTCCAGGTCCCAGACAAGATGCTCTGTATCTACACAGCTGTGAAGATGACAAGTGATACCAAAGGATCAGGAGACTATTTTGTGCTCACTGAGGTACCATCTGTGCCCTCCTGCATGGTTAACTTGATGCGTCACACCTAATGGCTCCCACGACACCCCCCAAACCTCTTTTGTGTCGCCTCTCTCTCCAGGTATGCCTCAACAAGGAAGCACTGTAGCCCTGATGACTTGAGCAGGTAACTTACCACTCTAAGGAAAATCAACCTTAGGATAAAACTAAGGGCAACGGACTGAAGGAGTGGAAAGAGCCTGAATTCTTGAGGATGTCATCCACACTGTACTGGAGCCCATCCTTACTCATGACTTATGCTGCAGTGACACAGTGACATCCGTTATGGTGTCATCAATTTAGTTAGTGTTTTGTTTGTTTCACTCAAAAGCTATGTAACTCAAGAACATTTACAAAAAGTTCACAGCTAACATCATATTGATTTATTTACTTTTAATTATTTCTGGCTGCACTGGGTCTTCACTGTTGCAAGCAGCCTTTCTCTAGTTGCAGTGCATGGGCTTCACCTTGTGGTGGCTTCTCTTGTTGAGGCTTTTGAGCTCTAGAGCTTGGGCTCGGTACCTGTGGCGCACAGACTCAATTGTTCTGCAGTATATGGGATCCTCCCAGACCAGGGACTGAACCCAAGTCCCATGCTTGGCAAGGCAGGTTCTTAACCACTGGACCACCAGAGAAGCCCAACATCATATTTAATGATGAAAGCTTTCCCTCTAAGATCAGGAACAAGGATGTTTAGTTTCACTACTTCTATTTAGTGCAACACATACACACACAAATAGCACTATTAACATCTCTCTTGCCATAACTAAGACCCGACACAACCAAATAAATAAATATATATTTTAAAAATCCCTGTCTCAAAATGCTCCTTATTTGGGTGCTGCAATGCACATCTGAGTCACCTCCTGGAATGAAAGACTTGCCCCTGGCACTAGAAATGTGACCAAAAGACAGCTCTCAGCTGTCTTTTTTTATTGTGAGGACTACCTCCCAGGATAAAAACTGCCTTGCTAAGCCAATCTCTTTCCAGAAGTAGGCCACATACAATAACTGATCAACAAAGGGGTATAAAATACCAACCCTTGACTCAGACTTGGGGCACCTCTGCAGAACCATTTCAGACCTGAACCTACCTGTGGGGTTGGTTAAAGCCCTTTGGTGGGTCTGCAGCATAACTCAGCTTCTCCCTTTGTCCAGCCCTGCTTCCTCTTCTTCCCTTTCAAGGGTGATGGTTTCAAGAGCACTGTGATGCCCTACCCAAACATACACACACACACACACACCCCACACACAAACACACACTTTAATAGGATGCTCCTCATCCTTGTTGCAAAACATCAAGGGCAGAGCTTCCTTGATAGCTTAGTGGTAAAGAATCTGCCTGCCAGTGCAGAAGACATGGGTTTGCTCCCTGGTCCGGGAAGATCCCACATGCCTTGGAGCGACTAAGCCCATTGACCACAATGCTGAGTCTGTGCTCTAGAGCCTGGGAGCTGCAGCTACATAGCCCAGCTACTGAAGACCACGCACTTAGAGCCCGTATTCCACAGGAGAAGTCACTGCAACGAGGGGCCCGTACACCACCACTGGAGAGTGACCCTCAGACTAGAGGGAAGCCTGCGCAGCAACAAAGACCCAGCACGCCAAAATAAATAAATTAATTAATTTTAAAAGAAGCATTAAGGGGTGGGGACTTGGGGCTCTAGATTCCTAAGTCAGTGAGACCTATGTTCTTCTTATAGGATTAGCTTTCAGTAATTCACCAGTGGGAGCCACATACACACTGGTTTCTTTACAAATGAACACATTAAATTAAACAAATAAAATGTGCATACATACTAGAAAAAGGACATATTCAACAATTCTCCTCACCTAGGTGCTCATTTTCTTGGAGGGTACACTTTCCTTATTCTTTGGGAAAGAGTTCTTTCCTCATCTGTAAAAGGGAACAAATAACCTCTTCAAACAGTTGAAGATTCAGTGAGTGAGTGTATGTGCCCAGCATGCTGTGAGTGCCACTCCAGAACAGCAAAGAAAGGAGAGTACCTCTGAAGAGCAGGTCCCTTTGTTATTCCAGGACTCTCAGACTTAATGGTTAAGGTTCTGCAGTTTCTCTCTGTGGGAGGAGGGTTGTCACTTCGGTCATCTTCACTTGAGACATTTACCTGCATGTGTGGGAGAGGCTCTTTCCTATAAATTTGCCTCATGAGAGTGTATATTACGTTCCCCACAGGACCCACGGCAACATCATCACAGAGGTATGTGCCTTATGAATCTTGAAAGGGGTGATTGCGGTACGTGATGTTTCTTAGGCGTATTTGTCCATGAAATCCACCCCCTCCCTTGATTTTTGAGTCATACCTAGCAACTAAATAGTTCCCAGCAGAACACATTTCTGGAAACTCTTATCTCTTCCATCTGATTCTATTAATTTAGGAGAATATTTTCCCCAAGTAACAGTAGGCTAGCCGCTACCTAGAGCTTGCTGGACTCCAGTTTGCAGTCACAATGCTAATTGGTAGTCACGGCTACTCTGTTGAACACCTAACTCTGTCCTGAGAGCTTTACAGGCGTCACCTCTTTCAACTCTCTCAGTAGTCATTTTAGAGATGGCTCTGGAAAGTCCTACAGTAGAGATGAGAAAACTGAAGAGCAAGAACGTTAAACAGCTTGTCACATGGTGAGTAGTGAAGTCAAGATTCAAATCCAGGTCTATCTGACTTGAAAGCCCATAAATTTCAATTTCTGGTTTGAACTATACATAGTGGTATAGAGGTAGCATCTCTCTTCTTCTCTTCATTGAAATCAGCTAAAAGCAACTGAGCTAGAGAAACAAAGACAAAATTCCTTTTCTTAGCAATGTTAATATGTCTCACTATGATTATATTTTTTCTTTTCCCTGTTTCTTCTGATTTTTGCTTTATGTATCTTTGTTTCTTTGTTGTTTGGTGTCTAATGGTTTATGATGTCTATCTTCTTTGTGAATTGTACCTTTTATCATTAAAAAATTCATCTTTGTTTCATTTAAAAATAAATTAATTTAAAAATTATTTTTCTTAGAAAGTAGAAGATACAGAAAACCTCAGGTCCCCAATTAGTTGGAAGGGCTGCCAAAGCCACTGAAGACCAAGGGCACATGTGGGAACAAGAAGAGAAAAAGACCTATATCAAGGGGACAGAGTGGCTGTGTATCTCAAAAAGAGCTGGATGCTCTTCTCCGAATCAAGGAGCAAAACCTAACCCTCTTGTTTTCAGTTTGGGGGCAAACGTGTCTGATGGTACCAAGAATTTCCCTGCACCCTGCTTGGTATCAAAATGAGACTAGCCAAAGAACAGAGACTAACCACATTTTTGAGAAGCTCTGTCTCTGTGGCAGCAGAGAAGAGTCTTTGAGTCATTAAAACTTCACAGCTGCTCATCTTTGCGTAGGAGAAGCAAAAGCTAAACAAGCTCACTTAAAACCCCAAATCAAGAAAAATTCCAGCTAGCCTGACCCTTCTCCTTCACAAACTTTCTCCAAACAGCTCATCAAGGAAAAATTCATATCCTGCAAGGATGAATAGCATTAAAAAAAAAAAAAAAAACTAGCACAGAAACATACACAAAAATACTATAAGATAAAAAAAAAAAAGATAGAAAAGAGCAGGAAACCAGACAGGAGGCAAAAAATACACCCTGTATGTCACTATTAAAGAGATAATAGTTGTGATCAAATATTTCATCATGAATTTTTCAAACTTAATGAAGCAATTGCCTGTGTGAAACCAGAACACAAAGCAAATAGTGCTAACGATCAGGAAGGAAACAGTGAGACTGATGGGATGAAATGAACTGGCAGAGTTCAAATGTCAGCACAAGCCCAGAAACAAAGCTCACCCATTTTTCTACATGCGGCACTGCTACAGCACAAAAAAGGATGATGATAGCAAAGGGAAACGGGAGTTTTCTCTTGTGACCAGAGCATGACTGGGGCTAGATGAGCTCACTAAAAGAAATCCAAGATGGTCTGCTAATGATTTCAGTTCAGCTTCAGGACTCTTGCTACAGCTTTCATCAGATATGACCAATTCCTGGAGCTGTAAGGTAGAAACAAGCAGATGGTGTCAAAATCTCTCTTGGCTGTCATATTGTTGCATGGGGAATTTAGTTTAAAGAATCATGCCGGGGAACTAGATCCCCCATGACGCAACTGAGTTCGCAGGCTACAACTAAAAAGTCTACATGCTGTAACTAAGACCCATCACAGCTAAATAAATAAATGAACTTTTTTTTTTTTAAAGAGCTGTAACTTAAAAAAGGAAAAAATAAATTCACAGGAGAAGAAAGTTGTAAAATTGTATTTCAAATGTTAGGACCAGTTTATACAGTTAAGGTTTGAGCTCAAAATAACATCACCTTCTATCCCCTTAGCAGATTCAGTGTAAACCTGTAATTATGGTCCAGATTCTCTTTCCTCTTTCCATGTTTAACTCCAAAGGTCATGGCCTTTCTCCGTTATAGTGAAGTGAAATGAAGTCTCTCAGTCGTGTTCAACTCTTTGCGACCCCATGGACTGTAGCCTACCAGACTCCTCTGCCCATGGGGTTTTCCAGGCAATAGTACTGGAGTGGATTGCCATTTCCTTCTCCAGGGGATCTTCCCAACCCAGGGATTGAACCCGGGTCTCCCGCATTGTAGACAGATGCTTAACCGTCTGAGCCACCAGGGGAGTCCATTACAGTGAGTTAGTTCAGTTAAACAACCTGCTTATGAAAGAGCATGTGTGTGTATGTGTGTGTATGTGTGTTAATTTGCTTCAGTCATGTACAACTTTTTGCGACCCCATGGGCTGCCAGGCTCCTCTGTCCATGGGATTTTCCAGGCAAGAATACTGGAATGGGTTGCCATTTCCTCATCCAGGGGATCTTCCCAGTCCAGGGATCAAACATGCACTGGCAGGTGGGTTCTTTACCACTACCACCAACTGGGACACTACATTACATTAAACTTCTGCAAGTTTGAAAAAGAAAGATAAGAAACACATATCTATACATATATTGAAAATATTAAGCTAGAGCTATAGAACTGGAATGACAGGGAAATGTACTAGAATGAGGCATATTTAGATTTAAATTAAAATTTTGTTCTAATATACATTTACATGGCATTTGGTATAAGACAAGTCCATTTTGGCCAATGTCTAGGGGAATTACTGAGGCAGTTGTTACACTGTGTGGCCATGTTATCTAAAGTATGTCCTTGCAACAGAGATCAAGAGGATAGTATTTTATCTCCACTAACCCAATGGCCAATTCCTACTTATCCAAAAGTAATATCCAGCAATTTTCCAAAAATAATATATGTTGCTAACAAGTGATCTTGCGTTTTACAAAGGGTTTCCTAGGTGGCACTAGTGGTAAAGAATTGGCCTGCCAATGCAGGAGATGCAAGAAACCTGGGCTGGATCCCTGGGTGGGGGAGATCCCCCGGAGAAGGACATGGCAACCCACTCCAGTACTCTTGCTTGGAAAATTCCATGGACAGAGGAGCTCGGTGGGCTACAGTCCATGGGGTCCCAAAGAGTCCGAGACAACTAAGCGACAGCCTGCATGCACGGTCTTGTGTCAGTTAGCCCCCTCGCACCATTCCCGAGCCCATTATCTTCATCTTCAGAATGGCCTCCTCCTCCTGGCCCACAATTCACAAGGCCCGTAAGAAGACAATTTGTGTCTCTTCATTCCATCATCCATTCATTTAGTAAATGCTCAATAAGTGCTTGGGCTTCCCAAGTGGCTCAGTGGTAAAGAATTTGCCTACCAATGCAGGAGACACAAGAAATGCAGGTTTGATCCCTGGGTTGGGAAGAGACCCTGGAGTAGGAAATGGCAACTCACTTCACTATTCTTGCCTGAAAAATTTCATGGACAGAAGAGCCTGGCGGGCTACAGTCCCTGGAGTTGCAAAGAGTCGGACACAGCTGAGAACACACACAATGAGTACTCACTATAGGGCAGATATTCTTCAAAACACTCAAAACGGGGTAAAAACTCAATTCTAGTTTCTATCACTGCTGCAGCAATTACAGAACATTTTGTGTTTCACAACGTGTTTTCAAATTACTTCTTTTGCTCTGTGAAATTTGTCACCAAACACTTTAACCTCTCAAAATGAGGCTAATTCCACCCACCCATCTCTGGGTTCACAAGATTTTTTCCCCCAACTTCAGTACCATTTAATGAGGGTTACCGAGGCCCTCAGTTTTCCTAAACGTAAAGAATAATAGTGATAGCTCTACACAGAAAGGCCTAATAGAAATTTCTTATCGATAAGTGGTTGCAAATGTAGGTGATGATGCTATTGTAAAATCACCATTTATAAATAATACAATGCACTTGAAAACTAAGTGCATCTCTGAATAGCATATGACGCAAACTGACATAGAGAAAAAAATGACCAGTGAGTTATGATAATAAGTGCTTTATAAATACCTACTTACATCGTATTAAACTTGGGTAGAAAATGGGGTTGGGGGAAGCTACACTTACATGTATCTCTCTTTCTCTTGTTCCTGAATATTTCTCAGGCTTGTCCTTACAAGGTAGGCATTTGGTTTTAAACTTCATGTGTTAGAACAATGGCCAAATTTCCTTAGATGGACCTGACATGTTATTGAATAAACTCAAGTAAATGATAATACTAAACACTTTATTAAAAGCAAGAACATTTTGAACATGTAGCAACATTTTTTAAAAATAGATGATTCCTAGAAGCTTAAGGCTAAAAAACAAAAGTATTCAAATGATAGTGTGAATTTCTCAGATTTTTAAATGTAGACAGTAGCATTATATTTGCTAAGATTTTATTGTTTGGTTTACTATGAAAAAATAATTTGAACACATTTGATATGGGTGGCTGAATGATAGTGGTCATTTGAAACTTGTTTCTCAGAGGCCATATCTAGAGGTCAAGAAATTTAAGATCTAGTTTTGTTTTTCAGTACAGAGTGAAGGTAACAAATGTTAAAAGCTATTAATTTTACAGATGATGAAAATATAATGAGAAATAAAAATGTAATACTCTGTTTCCTTATGACTTCAAAGAATGCTATAGACATAACTTCATTCATCTAAGAAAACAACCCTGCTAATTACATTATATGTAATTATATTATTATATATAATAAGCTAATTTCATAGTTGCCTGTTTTATAGAAAGAGAATTCAGGCCTTGGGAGAAGACTTGCGCAAAAGTGGAAAAACAAGAAAGAAGCCCCTAGATCTTCCAGTTCTTTGGCCCAGAGTAACCCTCCTTGTACACAGAGATGCATTTTCCTTTTGATCTAACTGATCCAGTGGATTGTGAACCCCTCCGTGGTAGGAATGTATCTTCTTCATCTCCCTGGTTTCCATGTCACCTCTCACTCACTTCAATTCTCTTCCAATCTCTCCAGTCACTCTCCAGTCTTTTGTAGGTTTGTCTTCTACTATGTACCTCCTACATCTTGCAGCAATTGGTCCTTCCTTGGCCCTTTTTCTTTTTTGATGCTATTCATTCTCCCTGGGTAAATTTTCTTTCCCAGGTCTTCAACTACCAACCATATGCAGATGGGTTTCAGCTTGAATTTCCAATACCAGCTTCTCCTAACTTCCAAGCCTATATGTCCAACTGTCTAGTGAATGTTTCCTGGAGTTCAGCATATTCAAAGCTAAGATCCTTGCCTTCCCCTGAAGACGTGTTCTTCATTTCTTCCAGTCTCAATGGATGTCACACATCTACTCAAACACTGAAACCGGAGAACCAGTCTCAATGGATGTCACACATCTACTCAAACATTGAAACCGGAGAACTAGGGATCATCCAAGATTCCCTTTTTCCAACAGCATGTGTGTGCTGAGTGACCCTATGGACTGTAGCCTGCTGGGCTCCTCTGTCCATGGGATTCTCCAGGCAAGAATCCTGGAATGCCACCAGAGAAGCCCTTCTCCCACAGACCCTGCATCAAACGATCAAGTCCTGATCATCAGCTCTTGAAATCTTTCTCAGACTTATCTTTTCCTGTCTGTTCTTTTTTTTTCTTTTAATATAAATTTATTTATTTTAATTGGAGGCTAATTACTTTACAATTCCCTGTCTGTTCCTATAGTTTCTGACCTTTTTCCCCCCAGATTTTCATCATTTCTCTCCTGGATGAACACTATCCTCTTTTACTGTTCTCCCTGACTTCAGACCTAGCTCCTGTCCCCCGTCACCATGTACCACAGTGCCTCCAAAGCAGCTCTAGATATTAATTCTCTGCTAACTTTCAATGGATCTTCATCTAGGACAATATAACAGAGTCCTTCTCCACCTAAACTTCCTTGTCTTATACCAACTTCATACTTTCATAAATCCTTCCTTGCTGTATTTGATGCTCTAAGAGCATCAAACTCTTTGTAACTCCTCAAATGTGCTAGCCCTTCTTGCCTTTGCATGTTCTTTTCTCTCTGCCCCATCCCAGTGCGTAGCTGGCAATGCCCACACGCCCTTTGTGTCCTGGTTCAAGCATTCCCTCCTCTGTGAAAGGCTTCCTTGACTCTCCAAGGCAGATTTTATCCTTCCTTCTACAATTAAGAGGTGAATAGGCGGGGAAGGCAATGGCACCCCACCCCAGTACTCTTGCCTGGAAAATCCAATGGACGGAGTAGCCTGGTGGGCTGCATGCAGTCCATGGGATCGCTAACAGTCGGACAGACTGAGTGACTTCACTTTCACTTTTCCCTTTCATGCATTGGAGAAGGAAATGGCAACCCACTCCAGTGTTCTTGCCTGGAGAATCCCAGGGACGGGGAGGCCTGGTGGGCTGCTGTCTATGGGGTCACACAGAGTCGGACACGACTGAAATGACTTAGCAGCAGCAGCAGGTGGAGAAGAGAGTAACAAGTACCTGGAGATTGGGATAGGGACTCTATGCATAGAGAAAAAAAATAGAGAAGCCTAAGGTGCAGATTCTTTGTGGGATTTGCCTCAGACCTACTGTACTTGTGCATGAATAGGATTCAGTTTTGGACCTAGGAAGGCTGTGACAGGAGGATAGAGATGTTTTCCCCTCCCCCCACTTCCTCACAGTAGTCATTGACACTATAGGAACTATCCTGGCCTGCTTGGCAGCAGTTTTCTGTCTAGGATTATTTGGTGCTTTTCTAAGTAAGAAGAGAGCTGAATTGGACAACAATAGAAGTAAACCCTGGGGCATGTGTCAACTCACCAAATTGCTTCCTAGCCTTGTGATGCAGAGGACTATGTAATTATGAGACTGTCATACACATATATGTTGGCTTGAAGAAATTAGACATAGACACCCAATTGCCAACAGCAATGAGAAGAGACAGACTTGTTGGAACCGAGTGAATGGTGTGGTTTCCAAAGAAACTTGGAGGCTTGGGTTTTCTGATGAGAAGATATTGCTGAATTAAATCTAATTACCACAGGAAGTAGCCCCCACTTTTCAAAGCAAAGAGCTAGTAATGGTCCTGGCAAGGTTATGAAGATGTGTCCCAAGATTTCCTAAAAAGATTGACTGCCAGAGCAGCCCATCATTCTCCTATTTCATTGGGTCTTCTCAAATGGGGTGAAGAAGATCTATTTCTCTCCAAATTCACCTCAGTTGTGCTTCTCTCCTAGTTATTGAACAAGTGATGTACCCCTTGCTGTAGCTTAGAAACAATGCTACAGTCATTGATTGTAACTTCGGTGTTTTTGGAAACTCAGCACCTCTTTGCTCTTCACCTTTCTTGGCAATGGTTCTGTCAACTTCCCAACCTAACCAGGATCATGGCATCTGGCCCCATCACTTCATGCAAATAGATGGAGAAAAAGTGGAAACAGTGGCAGATTGTATTATCTTGGACTCCAAAATCCCTGCAGATGGTGACTGCAGCCATGTAATTCAAAGACACCTGCTCCTTGGAAGAGAAGCTATGAAAAACCTACACAGTGTATCAAAAAGCAGAGACATGTGTTGTATGAGAGGAGAGAAGGTTAGCACTACTCTTGACAAGGATGTAAGAAGCTCTCAGGCCTGACAACATGTATACGATTAAGGCATTGCCTACCTACTTTGTGGCATCTAACCAAATTTTTTTGTGCTTTCCAAAGTAGGGGGATGTATTTTAAAGGATGATTTATCTTGTGAAAAATAAACATTAAATTTGAAAAATAAAAAAAAACTTTTTTTTAAAGCAAAGACATCACTTTTCCAACAAAGGCCTGTATAGCCAAAGCTATGGTTTTTCCAGTATTCACGTACAGATGTGAGAGCTGGACCATAAAGAAGGCTGAACACCAAAGAATTAATGCTGGAAAAGACTCTTTGGAGTCCCTTGGACAGCAAGATCAAACCAGTCAATCCTAAAGGAAATCAGTCTTAAATATTCATTGGAAGGACCGATGCTGAAGCTGAAGCTCCAATACTTTGGCCACCTGATACCAAGAGCCAGCTCACTGGAAAAGACTGATGCTGGGAAAGATTGAGGGCAGCAGGAGAAGCGAAAGACAGAGGATGAGATGGCTGGATGGCATCAACGGACATGAGTTTGAGCAAATTCTGGGAGATGGTAAAGGACAGGGAAGCCTAGTGTGCTACAGTCCAGGGGGTCGAAAAAAGTCAGACGTGACTTAGCGACTGAACAACAAAGTTTTCGCCAAGAGCCGAGGAAATGCTTGTTGTTGCTGGGAAAGATTGAGGGCAGCAGGAGAAGCGAAAGACAGAGGATGAGATGGCTGGATGGCATCAACGGACATGAGTTTGAGCAAATTCTGGGAGATGGTAAAGGACAGGGAAGCCTAGTGTGCTACAGTCCAGGGGGTCGAAAAAAGTCAGACGTGACTTAGCGACTGAACAACAAAGTTTTCGCCAAGAGCCGAGGAAATGCTTGTTGACTCCATATCAAGAAAGCAAGGCAATCGCTTGTTCATCTCAGTATAGGGTTGGTGGTGGCTTAGTTGCTAAGTTGTGTCTGACTGCTGTGACACCATGGACTGTGACCCACCAGGCTCCTCTGTTCATGGGATTTCCCAGGCAAGAATACCAGAGCATTCTTAGGTTGCCATTTCCTTCTGCACAGTATAGCGTTAGCAGGACCTTAGTGCTAAAGCTTGAAATGCAGTGGGTACGTAGACGCCCAGGGACTTCTCTTGCAGGTTTCACGGGGGGAGAAAAAAACGGGGGATGAAATGTCCCTCCTCTGTGTTCAAGAGATAATTGCAGGTACAAGAATAAATAGGTGTATAAGAATAAATCCACACTAATGTCTAGACAGAAAAAAGTATCAAAAAGAAATCAAGAGAAATTTGCCTTGCTGGGACTAGCATCTTAGAACCAGGATAATGAAACCATCAGCAATTGCTCCCAAAGATCACTGTATTAGTCAAAGTTCTCCAGAGACAGAACAAATAAGATAGAGGTAAAGACAGTCAGAGCCAGAGACAGAAGCAGAGGTACAGGTAGATTCGTGGTGATTTCCTGTGAGGGATTGGCTCATGTGATTATGAAGGCTAAAAATGCTGAGAGGATTTGCTGTCTGTAAGCTGGAGACCCAGGAACGCTAGCAGTGTAATTTAGTGATATTCCCCAAAACACCAAAGTTACAATCAATGACTGTTCATTTGTTCCTAAGCTACAGCAAGGGGTACATCACTTGTTCAATAACTGGGACTGAAGCTCAGCTGAGATGAACTTGGAGAGAGTTCTTCCTGTTATTTATTTTTTAGTTTAGCACTTTGAAATGTTTCCTTCTTCACTTGGGTTTATGTGGTAAATACAAAATATTCATCAAAAATTTGTTATCTTTAAATTTGGATTTACTTGACAAACATTTTCATTGAAAAATAACACTGGGGTTATTTTTCAAGTGATGGCAAGGAAGAAAATGATGTGAAGGAAACCCTCCTCCCCCTTACTTGTAGTTCATACTCACAAGGTGTCTATCCCTACCCATTTCCTACACTTCCCTTGTTTTTACAGTTATCCCAAGATGAGATGGCCGTATTCCCTCTAGGCTGACAGCACATTTATAGGGAATCTCCCTTGTGGTTATTTTGTATTATCACAGTTCCTAAG
Source organism: Oreotragus oreotragus (assembly GCA_006410675.1). Taxonomy (NCBI): domain Eukaryota; kingdom Metazoa; phylum Chordata; class Mammalia; order Artiodactyla; family Bovidae; genus Oreotragus; species Oreotragus oreotragus. The sequence goes on from SJYX01006964.1 coordinate 53,487, forward strand.
GAAGTAGATGCAGACAAGATGGAGCTGAGCCAGTTTCCTCTCTCCAGCCTTCCTGTTTCCTTGCCTCTCTCCCTGCATTGGGGCCCGCAGAGAGCAAGCAATCTCTGCCACGGGTGACAGAGGTAGCTAGGTGTCTACCCACAGCCATTTCCCCTGCTTCCCCACTGGTGAACATTTGTTTTACTGCAAACGTCAGTATGATCAGTTCAGTAAGGGTGGTTGATTACTTCTCCCAGCCTCTCAGGTTTTCAGAAGCGAGTGGTTCTGGCTGACAAGTAGGGAGCAGAAGTTGTTGAGCAGGGTATCTGCTGCTGCTGCTGCTGCTAAGTCACTTCAGTCGTGTCCGACTCTGTGTGACCCCATAGACGGCAGCCCACCAGGCTCCCCCATCCCTGGGATTCTCCAGGCAAGAATACTGGAGTGGGTTGCCATTCCCTTCTCCAATGCATGAAAGAGAAAAGTGAAAGTGAAGTCGCTCAGTCTGTCCGACTGTTAGCAACCCCATGGACTGCAGCCCACCAGGCTACTCCGTCCATTGGATTTCCAGGCAAGAGTACTGGGGTGGGGTGCCATTGCCTTCCCCGATGAACAAAGCTAGTGGAGGTGAATTGCAGTTGAGCTCTTTCAAATCCTTAAAGATGATGCTGTGAAAGTGCTGAACTCAATTGTCAGCAAATATGGACAACTCAGCAGTGCCCACAGGACAGGAAAAGGTCAGTTTTCATTCCAATTCCAAAGAAGGGCAATTCAAAGAATGTTCAAACTACCACACAATTGCACTCATTTCACACACTGGCCAGGAAATGCTCAAAATTCTCCAAGCCAGGCTTCAACAGTAAGTGAACCGAGAACTTCCAAATGTTCAAGTTGGATTTAGAAAAGGCAGAGGAATCAGAGATCAAACTGGCAACATCTACTGGATCACAGACATAGCAAGAAAATTCCAGAAAAACATCTATTTCTGCTTGATTGGCTACACTAAAGCCTTTGACTGTGTGGTTCACAAGAGATGGGAACACCAGACCACCTTACTTGCCTCCTGAGAAATCTGTACAGGTCAAGAAGCAATAGTTAAAACCAGACACCGAACAACAGACTATTGTTTGAAAACAACAATTTTCAAAATTTCCAGGCTACTCCGTCCATTAGATTTTCCAGGCAAGAGTACTGGGGTGGGGTGCCATTGCCTTCCCCGAGGGTATCTGCAAAGCTGCTCAAAAGTGGGAAACAGGGACTTCCAAGTGGTCCAATAGCTAAGACTCTGCACTCCCAGTGCAGGGGGCCCAGGTTAGATCTCCCGTCAGGGGACTAGATCCCATATGCGGCAGCTAAAAAACATTCCACATGCTGGAACTAAGACCCAGTTCAATCAAATGAAGAAATAAATAAGGGGGAAGAAGCTTAACTGGGTCCCCTTTCTTGCTTATGTATTTTAAGCACAAACACACAACACTCCATCTAGTACAAGGAGGTATGTATATTCAACAGCATATCCATCCCATAGGAGTGGAATGCCTGCAGGGGGCAGGCAGGCGGATGAGTGGCTGGTGTGAACGGAGGGAGCAACTTTTACACAAGAGGACGGCTCTGTACAGTCTGCCCATGTGAAGGCGTTCTGAGATCGGTGCTTATTCACCTTAACTCTCCACCTGACGTCTCAAAGGAAACAGATTGAGGGTGGGGTGGGGAGGGCAGAGGAGAAAGACAAAGGAAAGCAGTGCAGAGAGTGATTGTCAGTAATCCTATGAAACTGCAGGATGGTACACAGATAAAATTCATTTGGCATCAACAGACCCAGGAATCCAGGACAGCTCTCCTAGGCTCAAGTCTGCTCCGTCTTGCCAGGAATCTGACTTCACCTGGGGAGCTCTTGGACTTCCGGCAGTCGGGGCAGCCAGCGCGCTGGGGGAATTCTCTGCCTGCGGTACCTCTCCCTGCAGATGTGAACAAGAACCCCACGGTGCTCCTGCCGGAAGCACACGGGCTGCTGGCCAGCCCTTACGTCTTAAATCCAAACCCTGGATTCTCTTTCCAGATCCTCTGTCCTGGGCTTGGGCCTCCACCCAGCCGCAGGGCCTGGGTCACTCTTTATACAGCTGTCCCTTTTAAGATTCAGCAGACCTAACTTCCTATTTAGGTTCTGTTCTTCCGGAAAACAGACGGTTGGTTGCCTTCTTCTTATAAACAGAGGCGCATACAATTAGATGTTAGGTAAAACGTCATGGTAAAAGAGAGATTTGACAGAAGAGCTTTGAAATAGAAGTCTCAGGAGGAGCCCGGTAGCCCGCCACGATAGTAGCCCACCACGATGGTAGCCCCAGAGGAGCCAGGCCTCTGGCATTCACATCCCATGTAGACCACTGTTCTTGATTCTCAGGGGCTCTGTGGCCTGTTTTAACCCAAAGGATGAGGCAGAAATGGTGATGAGTAGATTTGGGGCCTGGAACTTATGAAGGCCTGGGAACTCGGCTCTCTGTGCCCTGGGGCAGCTTGCTGCTAAGGAAGAAGGTGGATTCCCCTGAGGCCATCAGGCTGGGAGGCAGCCCACAACAGGTTTTAGAGAGCTTTGTCCCCAGCACTCATTAACCAAAACAAAGAGCTAAGACAGCCATTGTATTTAGGGTTTAAACAGAGACTTTGGAAGTCCTTCTACAGAAAATATAATGGAAAGATTTAGGAGGAAAGGTAGTATTTCTTCACTCAAGGGAAAGAGAGTGGTCTTTTGACAAATGATCTTCCAACCCAAGCTTAAGAGAGTGCATGCTTCTGCAGAGTTTTGTGTGAATATGTGTTAAGGCTAACTGCATGCCTCCTTCTCTCCTTCACCCCCTCTAAAGACGCTGTTGCCTGTCCCTGGATTTGCCTAATGCTGCTTCCACTCCTGTGCTGTACCAACACCTGTATAGGCTCCTCCCATCACTCAGTTCAGTTCAGTTCAGTTGCTTAGTCGTGTCCGGTTCTTTGTGACCCCGTGGACTGCAGCACACCAGGCCTCCCTGTCCATCACCAACTCCTGGAGTTTACCCAAACTCATGACTATCGAGTCGGTGCCACCATCCAACCATCTCATCCTCTGTCATCCCCTTTTCCTCCTGCCCTCAATCTTTCCCAGCGTCAGGGTCTTTTCAAATGAGTCAGTTCTTTGCATCAGGTGGCCAAAGTTTTGGAGTTTCCGCTTCAGCATCAGTCCTTCAAATGAATATTCAGGACTGATTTCCTTTAGGATGGACTGGTTGGATCTCCTTGCAGTCCAAGGGACTCTCAAGAGTCTTCTCCAACACCACTGCTGTGATTCAAAATCCCACCAGTTCTTGTGAACCACCATGAAGTAGGGCCACTTTATAACTGTTTCCCAGTGAGAGGTCTTCCTTTTCTCTGAGCTCCATTCCCATAGCAACTCTAAAATGGAAAATTGATGGGCTGTTAACCATCTTGTATCATCATTTCTCTTATCTTGAACTGACATGTAATTATATTTTGATTTAACTTTATACTGGTTTATTTCCTGTTCCTTAAGTCAGATTGCAGCTTATTAATGACGGGAACATGTTCATCTCCCCTCAATAGAAAGTCAGTAAATATTTGTTGATGTCTACTATGCTTTTCAGCTATCCAATCCAAAGGATGCAGTAGCTGCATTTTCTTTTTCTTGCTTTCTTTTTTTTTTTCGGTATGAAACCTGAAGTAGTGCTTTTGCAACATGCCGGTTTTAATTTATTTTAAATTGAGATATAATTGACATATAACATTGTGTTTTTTATTGAAGTATAGTTGATTTACAATGTTGTATTAGTTTGTAGTATACAGCAAAGTAATTCAGCTATATATATGTATATAGACATGTACATATATGAAAAGTATATATGTGTATATACATAAATACACATATATGTATACAAATATATGTAAATGCACATATGTATATATTCCTTCTCATATTTTTTATAATTTTTTGATATTGAATATAGTTTTCTATGCTCTACAGTAGGATCTTGTTATCTATTTTGTGTACAGCATTGAGCTGGCCAAAATGTTCGTTCAGTTTTTCCATAATATCTCTGAATGTTTTGGCCAACCCAATAGTTTGTATCTGCTAATCCCAAACTACTAATTTATCCCTCCTTCACGCTCTTTCCCCTTCGGTAACCATAAGTTTATTTTCTATATCTGTGAGTCTGCCTCTATTTCATAACTAAGTTCATTCTTACCATACTTTAGATTACACATAAAAGTGATATCACATGTTATTTCTCTTCCTCTGTCTAGCTTACTTCCTTAGAATGGTGATTTCTAGGCCTATCAATGTTGCTGCAAATGACATCATTTCATTCTTTTTTATGGCTAATATTCCATTGTAACATTATAGTAGTTTTCTATTTTCTTTTTAAAGTTTCAAGTTCCTATTAAAATGGTTGTAATGAGGATTCCCTGGTGGCTCAAGAATCCACCTGCTAATGCAGAAGACGCAGGTTTGATCCCTGACCTGGGAAGGTCCCACATGCATCAGAGCAACTAAGCCCATGTGCCACGGTTGCTGAGTCAGTACTCTAGAACCCTCGAGCTGCAATAAGAGAAACCACTGCAATGAGAAGCCGTGTACTACAGTGAAGAGTAGCCCTCACTCGCTGCAACTGGAGAAAAAGTCCACACAGCAAGAAAAGCCCAGCACAGCCAAAAGTAAATTTTAAAATAAAAATTATATTTAAAATATGGTTATAATGATTTTAACCTCTTTCCTGAGACTGAGGAGGGTTCCTGGGAAGTGAGACCTTCACCATTAAAACTGGCAAGGTCTCTTGCACACCAAGATGAGTTGTCTACCCTCCTCCTACAAGTTACTGCCATACCTAATTCACTTGGTGCCCACCCAAGTTTCAGCTGCAGAAACTGCAGAACAGGTGCCTAATCCTATTTTCACATGAACTGCCTTTGCACACTATACAGTCCAAGCAAGTGGTCTCCTAAAGGAGTTTCAACATCATATACATTTGATAGGAAGGTTTTTTGAAAACTACTTGTGGTAATTATATGTTAGGATAATGATGGTTGTTTTCACAGCAGCACTTATAAAAAGGAAGATTAAAAACTTGCTGGATTTTCTCCAGCGTGGTTCTAGAAAGGGAAGTGATATGGCAAGCACATGCAGTCCAGAGCCCAGAGAGTTTACTCTAGTCCATTTGGCAGCAAAGAAAGTCCAGCACTTCACTCATACCTTCATTACAGCATTTATTATATCACATTGTATTCATTTCTTAACATGTCACTCTTTATGCCCCAGTACTATGAGCTTCTTAAGACACAGGTGTATTTATGACAATGTTTATAAAAAATGTATATACTATACCAAATAGTGTTCTCTGCTTTTTACAAATGTTAACTAATTTAATCCTCATATCTCTCATCAGATAGATGCCATTTTTATTCTCATTTTATGGATGAGGAAACTGAGGCACAAAGGAGTTAAGTAACTTGCCAAGCTAGTAAGTGACAGAGTTGGGATTTGAATCCAGGCAGTCTGGCTCCAAAATGTGCTTCAACTGTGACACAAGCCTGTCTAGCTGTTATTTATTGTCGTATCCACAGCACCTAGACCCACTCCTGACCTAAGACTCAATGAATATGTATTAGAGAATGAATAAATGAACAACTATCATATGTAAGACAATCATATGTCCAGGATATTATTATATAGTGAATAGTGAAGTCGCTCAGTCGTGGCCGATTCTTTGCGACCCCATGGACTGTAGCCTACCAGGCTCCTCTGTCCATGGGATTTTCCAGGCAATAGTCCTGCAGTGGATTGCCATTTCCTTCTCCAGGGGATCTTCCCAACCCAGGGCTTGAACTCAGGTCTCCCGCATTGCAGACAGACGCTTTACCGTCTATGCCACCAGGGAAGTCCCAGGATATTATTGGAGAGTTCTAATTTTAAACATTCTGCCATATTTTCAAAACATGTACTTGGACCATGAATCAGACAATGTATCTAGATTTAGGGGTCAGAAACTGTGGCACAGTTTCCATAATATGAATTCCATTTATTCTAAGTTCAAACTGATATTCTTAGTCCAAAAAATTACGATGCCAGGAATGAGGTGCCCTGGATAACAAGTTTCAAATACCAGATATTGGAAAGATATCAAGTGTTCTTTGTTCTTATTTACTGTGATCAAGTTTGAAGTTGAAATAGTAATGAAAATATCCATTCTATATGATTTTGTGAGGATTTCAGTCAAAGAATTTGAGAGGAGATATAAGAAGGCATCTTCTTAGATCTGTTATTATTAGATGTAAAAACCCTTGGAAAATCTTAGAAGAGTTTCCTGGCCAGGAATGCACTTTGTTAAGAAAGGGGTTGCTATCTCATGTTTCAATCTGGTCTCCAGAATATTTTCAGCCAAGGACTACCAAGTCCAGAAAATTATCTCCAGTGATTCTTAAAGTATGCTCCCTAACCAGTAAGAACCTCCAAAGAACTTGCTAGAAACAAATTCTAGACCCCACTCTAGACCTAAAGAATCAGAAATTGTGGGGTGAGGTGCAGCAACCTGTTTTAACAACAAGCCCTCCAGGTGATTCTGATGCCAGCTAAAGTTTAAGAATTACAGATCTACAGTAACTAAACTTGGTTTGTTTTTAACTTAATTCTTTAAAAAACAAAGATGATTTGAGAATAGTGAACCAGTCTTTGAGGTGAACTAAACACAAAATTGTTGAGTTAGAAATGTAAACAAACATATATATTCACACTTGTTGTATGTGACAGTGTGACCCAAGTTGCGAAAGTCCACAAAGGGCTGAGAAGTGTGTTCATCTCACATTTAACCAGAGCCTGCAGCAAAAGCCTTCAATCTGTCTCAGTGGGTCCTATTATTTCATACCATCCCATCAAGGGGCAGAGGTTTCCTAAGACTGAACTGGTGGCTCCTAGTACATGGTTTTTCTTTTCTTTCCTTTATACCATGGCCCCCTCTTCCCAGGTGCAGATTTTGTCCCTGAAGGATCTAGAAGCCAAGGTGGTTAAGATCAGCCACCCCTAGAACACTGCTTCCTGGCGACAGTCTCAAGTCCCAATTATCAGTCCAGCTGGCTCTGTAGAAGGTCCTGCTGTCTCTCTTCTCAGCCTGTTCTTCTAGGCTCACAGTCATACATCCAGTTTCTACATGTCTGAACTGCAGCTCTACTGGATTCCACCTCTTTCTCACAGGGTTTCTGGATCCCATGTAGAATGATGGATGTGTTTGGATGTCCATGTTCGTCTGTATCCCTGAGTGTGGCAAAATTGTTTAAAAGCTCTCAGAAACATCTACATAATTCTACCTGGGTACAGTATGAACCCCCCAACTCCCCCACCCCAGCTTTTCTGTCAATGTAGTCTAAATTTTTTGCTTGTACTCTTCAGTGGCTACATCATTCTTTTTTGGAAGGAACAATGCAAGACTTCTATGCTGGCCACTGAACATTCGGTCTCAGGTCAAATGTCAGGCCGAGAACAGAACCGAATGGACCTTCACAGTCTTCACTCCTGTTGCTCTTATTTATTATAAGCTTCCTTCATTTCCAAGGTGCTTTCTGCAATGTGCTGGCTGCAGCTGCTACTCTCTTAAAAGGACTTCTCTCTGTGTGATTTTTGCTCGGTTTTTATATGACAGGGGTCACAGGGACTGACTTTTGGTAGGAAGAGAACAAATTCAAGTTGTTCAAGCAACACCACAACACCTAGAACGTCTCCCCCAGTGTGCAGGAGACATTGACCTCACTGTTTTTTTCTGAGTGACACTGTCAAACTCCCCTTGGCAGTAGCTGCTCAACATTTTCCATTTAACAATTTCAGACCCACTATGTGTGGGCCTCACTTGGCTTAGGAACAGAAGAATATCCGTGTGCAAGGCTTGATGAATGAGCTGTTGGGAGATGGATGGTTACCCATTTAGGAAGGTCTGACAATATCCTACTGTTGTAATGTAAATGTTCCCCAAAGTTTTATTTTGTAGATCAGCTCCTCCAATGTCTTATTTCTCCTACTAAATAGCATTGAGCAAAGAGCCTGGGGTGAAGTTGTGATGTAGAATAAGCTTGACCTTAATAGCTCCTCTCATACCCATATAAACCACAGTTTTCCTGCTTCTAGAACCTACCAAGCAGATATTATATTACCAACCCACTTGATTTACACTGCTAGAACAAGGATGCCAAATAGATTTCAACTCATGTGCCAACTTTGATAGGCCTGGGTAGGCTGCCAGGTGCAATGTATTGAGGATTTAACTCCAGACTCCCCAAGAAAGCATGCACGTCTGCCATAGACTGGGAATGTGCCAGATTTGCCTAGAATTAGCCATCCCTGTGTTAAGAATGTAATATATTACCTTTCAATGGGATATCTGCACATTAAAAGAATGTGAAAAAGAGCCATTTATTATGACCAATGATAAGTGGATGTTCAGGCATTTGTTGAAGGCCAGAGGGATATGTATTTTGGGGAATCCTTAGAAAGAGAGCAGAAGAAAGTGAAAGAGAGATCTGTCGCAAAAGAGAGTCAGTTTGAAATGATGCAGAGAAGTCGCTAATCTTAGCCTTGCAAACCATTTTATAGACTTATAATTAACTCTACTATTTTGCTTAAGAGTATAAAATGTATACAAGGTATTTTGATTTGCTTTGCTGCTAATATGGTTTCTATTTAACAGCAACAACTTTCCAAGATTTACATTACACCCTTTGGTCTATTGTTTGTCTTAGTCTCTGTGACATGAGCCAAGGAGCCTGAGAAAGTGGTTTATGGACTGTACCATATGGCACAGACTGTACCATATGTCGTTTTCCTACTGGATCAAGCACAGGCTTGGTGCTCAACAAATAATAAACTACTCAAGTGCTGCCACCTCCTCTGTTGCTGTTGACTAGTTGTAAGTCATGTACGGCTCTTTTGCAACCCCACTGACTGTAGCCCACCAGGCTCCTCTGTCCATGGGATTTCCAAGGCAAGAATACTGGCGTGGATCACCATTCCCTTCTCCAAGGGATCTTCCCGATCCAGGAATAGAACTCAGGTCTCCTCGTAGCAGGTGGATTCTTTACTGTTGAGCCACCAGCAGAGCCCCTATTTAGAGATCAACTTTTTCCCAAACAGGGTCTAAATAAGAAGCTCCTCATTCATCAGCACTGAAAATATCAAGTGCTTTTTGAGCCTTTGTTTTTTCTGTTCAAAAATGGAAAACAGTAGCCACCAAATCCACTGCAGAAATACAAAGCAAAAGTGGCCTGGTGATAGCATTTTCTTAACAAAGTGTTCAATTTTCAGAGCACAATGATTAAAAAAAGGAATCCCAAATTTAGAGTCAAAAGATGTGCTGTGTCCTTTAGCTGGTCATGACATTTAACCTATCTCAGATTTTCTCCTAAACCATAAGCATAGAAACACAACAACCTCTAAGTTTCAATCAAATCATTCCTGGTTGACAGTCAAAAGAGAAGACATCATGAATTGACCTCTGATTTCCTATAATCACAATGCCATTTCCTGTCACAAAAATTATAAAGCTGATAGAAAAATAGAAAAAACCTTCAAACATATGTGCATTGATTAAGCATGTAAAACCACACAACCGTAAAAACTAGCAAATGCTTCTTTTGTGACATTCTGCGTGGCTTAGACTTGTTGCAGTTTATCAAGATACGTAGTTTAGGAGACAAATTTTCCTAATAAATCAACCCTATGGCAAACAAAGGATTTCTTTACTCCTCCAAGACTAACACACCACATTGTAAGTTAGGGTCATCAGTCTCACGAATATTCATTGCCAATTTCATATGCATGTGTGCCCATGAAAGTCTTTGAGTGGCAAATGCTTCTACAGAGTTGCCCTGCCCTTCCCTGCCTCTTCAGAAAGGAATTCATTCCTGAGCTTCATAAACCAGATTCTGACACTTCCATTCTGCCCACATCATACCCTTTACCCCGCAGCTTCGTCTGTAGGGCAAATGTGATGCGATGAGCTTGGCATTTGGTCCCCAGACTTTAATTTCTTGGTAATAACTTTGGTCAGTATGATGGAGTCTATCTACAGTGATAAAGTTCACTGAAGTGGGGAGTGAAAAGTCAAATCATTTCAAATGGTATGTGAAAAACATACTTGAAAGTGTTTTGTAAAGTATGAAAGACTTTGGAAACTGTAAATAGCTAAGCTAATATTGGATATTATGGATTTTTCTGACTTAATAAATATATTCACTAGAGCAGAAGTTTTAGTCAAGATAAAAGACATTGAACCAGATGGGGACAGGGAGGCAGAAAACCTAGAGAAGAAAGGTTGGTGGCTTCTTCATAAACCTGCCCACCACAGAAAAGCAGTCTTCTCTGAGGCCTGTTGGGTCAGAGTTTTTTGTTCAAGTCAGATAAGCTTGCAGCCTCATCCTCTGGAAGCTTTTCAAATTCCAGCTTTTCCGGCCACAGTCTGAGAGCATTTGCCTAACTCTTATTCAGAGGGTAAAATTGCTTTTATTTGTCATCATTTCACCTAGGTCCTTGACTCCACATAAGCTCTAACTGGACCATTCATTGTTAGTCACAGAAATAGTGTCTTCAAAGAATCAAAGCATTATTGTAAAGCAATTATCCTCCAATCAAAAATAAATTTAAAAAATTAAAAGTATGAGTCTTTAAAAGTGGTTTGCAAGCTAAATATGACTCCCAGGCCAGTGGCAGTGCTCTAGAGAGACATCACTCAGCTGGTTTCAGGCTGAGCGGCAGGATTTGCTGTAAGTGGCAGCTCTCAGGAAGCCACTGCCCCCTTGTGTCTCAGCGCTAGCCAGGAGTTGTTCCATGACAGGGAGAACACTTGGCAAAAGTCTGTAAAAGATTATTGGTGGGCTATTTCTGACTTTTAATTTGCTGGTTCAATTAAGGTTTCCTTTCTTCTCATGGTTTGTTAAACTATAATCTTTCTTTTAAAAAATCAATTTTTAAAAGGCATATTTACCATAATTATCAAAGTAGTATATATTCTTTGAAGATAAATGTGTACAATCATTTAATTTTGTTAACCTTTTGATGTATCTCTTCCTTGTTTAAATCCTTTTCCATTTAAGGAAAACTAATTTTGCTTGGGGACAGAAAAAAAGCCACAGAACCATCGAATCTAATTTTATCGTAAATGTTTTGTAAACATGATCTCTTCTCCACAATAAGAAAAGAGACTTTTGAACATGCTAGAGTACTAAGACACACAATTTCCCTTTTTTTCTTACAAAATTTAAAAATTAAACTTAGGAACTTCCCTGGTAGTCCAGTGGCTAAGATTCCATGCTCTCAATGCAGGGGGCCCAAGTTGATCCCTGGTCAGGAAACTAAATTCCACATGCTGCAACTAAGATCCAGTGCAGCCAAATAAATAAACATTTAAAATTTTAAACGTAAACGGTAGCACTTTAGATCATAAAACCTCGTATATTTTGCCTGCAATTTCAATTCTATGGATTAAGAATACTATGAAAGTGAAAAGTGAAAGTTGTTCAGTCCGACTATGTGACCCCATGGACTGGAGCCCGCCAGGCTCCACTGTCCATGGGATTTCCCCAGGCAAGAATATTGGAGTAGGTAGCCATTTCCTTCTCCAGGGGATCTTCCCGACCCAGGGATCAAACACAATTCTCCACATTGCAGGCAGATTCTTTACCATCTGAGCCACCAGGGAAGCCCTAAGAATTCTATATTATCTCATTTTCAAGACAGAAAAATAAAACTTCTTGCTCTAAAGATGGACTGTGGGAGCTATGGTAATTTGGCAGTCTAAATGATCCAGTCATTGGCAAATGCATCAGGTGTGATTTCAGATGTGTTTTCACATGGGATTGGTCACATTTCTATATGTCATAGAGAGATGCTGCTTCTCCCCAACTATGAAGAATGAAGAAACAAAGGCATTATGGGAAGAGCTGAGAATGAGTCATCTGTGCCTCCGAACACCTCTCTTTCTATATCTTGTTTGTTGTCTGCGCCATCTAGATGTGTATACCACACAACATAAATATGGGCAGCAGCATCAGAGAGAGTCTGGACAAGATCTAGAATGAGTTGGGAGGAAGTTGACTGTATCTTTAGCTGCTTTATCTGATCCTTTATTTTCTCAAGAGTTAATCTTTTTGGACTTCCCTGCTGGTCCACAGGTTAAGAATCTTCCTGGCAATGTAGGGGACATAGGTTTGATTCTTGGTCCAGGAAAATTCCATGAGCCACAGGGCAACTGAGCCCACGTGCCACAACTACTGAAGCCCAGGTGCCTAGAGCATGTGCTCAGAAACAAGAGAAGCCACTGCAAAAAAAAAAAAAAAAAGATTTCTCAAACTTTTTGATGTGTGAAAAGTGAAAGTGAAGTCACTCAGTTGTGTCCGACTCTTTGAGACCCCATGGACTGTAGCCCACCAGGCTCCTCCATCCATGGAATTTTCTAGGCAAGAGTACTGGAGTGGGTTGCCATTTCCTTCCCCAGGGGATCTTCCCAACCCGGGGATTGAACCCGGGTCTCCTGCATTGCGGGCAGACACTTTACCGTCCGACCCACCGTAGGAAAAGTGTCCCACAGTCCACCTACTTCTTGTATATTACTTAAAAATTATATATGAATTGATTACCACTTTCAACATAGAAAAATAAAACTTCCTAAAAACAAAAACTTCCTTCTGTAAAGTCAGCCTATGTGAATTAGATGGTGATGAACAGGGAGGCCTGGCGTGCTGCGATTCATGGGGTCGCAAAGAGTCGGACACGACTGAGCGACTGAACTGAACTGAACTGAAACAATCCATTTATTGGCGATTGCAAATGGCTATCATTATGCATACATACCGGGGAAGGCAATGGCACCCCACCCCAGTACTCTTGCCTGGAAAATCCAATGGACGGAGTAGCCTGGTGGGCTGCAGTCCATGGGGTCGCTAACAGTCGGATAGACTGAGCAACTTCACTTTCACTTTTCTCTTTCATGCATTGGAGAAGGAAATGGCAACCCACTCCAGTATTCTTGCCTGGAGAATCCCAGGGATGGGGGAGTCTGGTGGGCTGCCGTCTATGGGGTCACACAGAGTCGGACACGACTGAAGCGACTTAGCAGCAGCAGCATGCATACATACAAAATAGTGCTGTATAAAAAAACTTTACCAAAAAGTCTATTGAATATCAAGCTATTAATTATAGCACCTCAAAATTTCTTATCATTGTTATGACACATTTCTACATGTTAACATGTAGATAAAATGTGCCCTATTTTTGATACTCTTATTTCTAAATCCACTTTACTTCTTTGGAACATTAAATTCAAATCCAGACCTAGATGGTAGAAACTATCTATCCCATGTACTTGAGTGGGATTTGCACTTTAAGCCAGTCTTCATAAGATGATCTGAAGGGTCCGGGGAGATCTACCTGATCAGTCTTTTATAAACATAGTTACACAGGGTGCTCTACTCTAGGGCATGTGAGGGCAGAGTAAAAGACGAGGTCCACATTTCTCAAGATGCACGTTTGAGCAGGCCACTCAAGATGGCTGTTCTCTTGCTCTCTGTACATCCTCTGCTCAACTAGTCCCCGCCCTGTTTCACTCACAGGACTATCCAATCCTAATTACAGGGTTCAGTCTGTAACTACCTGTGTGGCCCCAGCTGCTCATTGCCCCAGTAGCCTGACATCAATTCCCCTTATAAATGGCAGCCTCCCTCTCCCTGGTGCAGTGGAGGTTGCTGCCATGTCCTGCCTGCAGGTCTGCTCTCAACAGTGGCGTGTCACCCCAAGACCCATTAGCTTCTTGACATTTAAGTTCCCCCACACACTTAGGAAGACTGTGTTCCAAAAGGTTAATATTGGTCACCTCTAGAAGCTAGTATGGGCAAGACTTTCATTAAAAAAAAAAATTGTGGTGTATTTTTAATTTTCTGAAAATCATATACTACTTTTATAAAACTTTTAAGCCAAAAATAACTATAGACATAATGTAGTTGTGGCACATTTATATTATACAGCTTCCCACTTTATTGCCTCTATTCCACAAAAGAACAGAGGTCTGGGAACTTGGAGACCAGGCTTCTAGTCCACACTGCTTCATAACCTTGGGCAAATTGGTTTGCCTCTGTGGGCCTCAGTTTTTACCTCCTAAGAGGGATACTTGAACTAACAGTAGCTACTATTTCAGTAGTTTTCATGGACCAAGTGCTGTGCTAAGCAGTTTCCTCACAGCAGTTCCATGACTTGAGCATGATCCCTCTTTTCCAGATTAAAAAAAAAAAAAAAACAGAAGCCCAAATAAGTGTTGGAATCAGAATTCAAATTCACATTTAGTCCACTTGCCAAAGCCAGGTTTTCTTCTACACACTCTCATCACCTCTTGCCTCTTGTCTCACAGTTTCCTGACCCTAGAATGTACTTAAACCTAGGACTTGACTCAAAATCCTCTGCCTGGACAACAATATCTTTCTAAACTAATCTTTGGTCACTTTTATTATTGCAACATCTATTCTTTATGTTGCATCCAACTCTTTAAGACAGAACGTCTCAACCTCAGCACTACTGACATTTTGGACTGAAAATTTCTTGGTTGTTGGGAGGTGTCCTGCTCACTGTAGAATGTCTGGTAGCATCCCTGGCTTCTACCTGCTAGAAGTCAGGAGCACCCACCCTACAAATTGTGATCCCCCAATGCCTCCCGACATAGCCCCAGCATCATCTAGGGTTCAGAACCTCAGCTCTAGAAGGAAAAGGGCAAGTTTCTGCATTAACTTGAAAGAAAAACTGCATTGGAAGGAATTCTAAAATCTTGTATTTTTAGTGCATATCTTTTTTACTCTACTTGTTCAGGCTAAAGTCAATTTCAGCATCTCACATTATTTGCTCTGTGCACAACACTGTACCAATCACCATACACTCTATATCAAAGATTCAGGGAAATGGGAAGGAGAATAAACCTTGACCTCTCAAAAATGACTCTACTTCTTCCTTAGTGAAATTCACCTCCGTCTGGGAGGAAAAGAGCCCTGTGAGGCTGAATGAGAATGGATATCCAACAGGGAACAGTGGTAACTGAACACAATGCTGATTTTATTCCAACTAAATAAAGCAACATATAAGTAATCTGGGCAATAAGCTTAACTCAAGGGGCAAATGCCAAGAAACAAGGACTTTTGTTTGTTTGCTTTAATTATCAATCACTGTCCATGGCTCTCTTCCACATCTCATCTCAGAAAATGTGGGTTAACAAGTCGCACACAAAGAAACACAGGAAAAGAGAAATGGGGAAAATAAAATCCACCTAGTATGCGGGGGTGTTTCTCCAATTTCTCTTCTGTGAACTGCTCCATCAGCAGGGTCCACTTCGGATTATTTTAATATCACGACCATCTTCCCTGGAAATTGACCAATCAAAAAAACACATTTATTGAAACTGTCCCACAATTTCTATTAAAAAGACCCATGTCATTATACATTATATTCTTTCCCAGTTGGCAATCATTTTTAAAGCTAAATCTAGGGCCTTCCCTGGTGGCTCAGTGGTAAAGAATCTGCCTGCCAGTGTAGGAGACATGGGTTCTATCACTGATCCAGAAAGAGCCCATGTGCTGTGGAGCAACTGAGTCTGTGCGCCACAGCTACTGAGCCTGTGCTCTAAGTCCAGGAACCACAACTAATGAAGCCCTTGCACCCTGGAGCCCAGGATCTGCAACAAGAGAAGCCTCTACAATGAGAAGCCTGCACACTGCAATTAGGTAAAGCCCAGGCAGCGAAGAAGACCCAGCACAGCCTAAAATTATTAAATATATATATTTTTAAAGCTAAATCAAGGAAACAATGAAGGTGAAAACCCAACTCTGCCATTTTTTCCCAAACCTTAGGGCGCACGGAACTACTCCCTACAAATCACTCTGAGATGACCTGGTAATTTACTGAAGAATAAGTTCAGAGTCTGAACCCCTGAAATACAAAGCAGTGTATCTGGAGGTGGAGTCCTGGTCACCTAAGCTGGCCCCCACAGAGGGCATCAGTATAATACA
Organism: Oreotragus oreotragus; assembly: GCA_006410675.1. Lineage (NCBI taxonomy): Eukaryota > Metazoa > Chordata > Mammalia > Artiodactyla > Bovidae > Oreotragus > Oreotragus oreotragus. The sequence goes on from SJYX01006964.1 coordinate 69,525, forward strand.
CTTATTAGTGAGGATTCTAACAGGCAGAGTTACTAAGACCGGTTTTCTGACCAGTGGTGCAGGGTGTGTAGATCACATGTACGTGGCTCCTGAATTCAACAGAATATTCACTATTCCACAGAGTTTAACTAAATACATTCTTTTCTTTCTTTTTTTTTTTTTTGGCTGCTCTGGGTCTTGGCTGCACACAGGCGCTCTCTAGTTGCAGAGAGCAAGGACTGCTCTCTAGCTGTGGTGCTTGGGCTCCTCACTGGGGTGACTTCTCTTATTGTGGGGCACAGGCTGTAAGCACACCAGCTTCAGTAGTTGCAGCACGTGGGCTCAGTAGTTGTGACTCTTGGGCTCTAGAGCATGGGCTCAGTAGCTGTGGCGCACGAGTTTAGTTGCTCCTCAGTATGTGGGATCTTCCTGAACCAGGGATTGAACTCTTATCCCCTGCACTGGCAGGTGGATTTTTAACCACTGGTCCACCAGGGAAGTCATAAATATATTTTTAATTTTGGGAAACTACCCATCCCTGGGTAGTAACATCACTTAATTATCTGGTCTATAATTGATTAATCACACACCTCTTTTTCTAACCTTGACCTAGAAAATGCACTGATTCTGTCTTTTTAAATATGTCTTAAAACAGAGATACTTATGTCACATTTGATTATGTCCAAGAAAAGAGCCACAACTTCCTAAGTAATCAAAATGCAAAAGAAGAACTAAAGAATATGTGCCTAGTTTATATTGAAAAATTGCTACCTGATTTTCATGCACAGAGTACACTCATTGGGGTAAGTGGACAAATCACTTCCACACACAGGGTTGAAGTCCCGGGGACATCCTGGTAATGAATACTGATGGCAGTTTGGCTAGAAAAGAGAAAGGAAGACAGAAATTGGTGAATAACTTGAGACTTTTTTATCGTAAGAGGAGGGCAAAGTTCCACCATTAGTCACTCAGTCGTGTCCGACTCTTTGGGAACCCATGGAGTGCAGCCCACCAGGCTCCTCTGTCCATGGGATTTTCCAGGCAAGAATACTGGAGTGGATAGCTATTCCCCTCTCCAGCATATCTTCCAGACCCAAGGATTGAACCCGGGTCTCCTGCACTGTAGGTAGATTCTTCACCATCTGAGCCACCAGAGAATTCGGGCAAAGTCCCAAGTTTCGCTATATTTTCTAGAAATTTCCTACACAAAAATGTCTACTTCACACACACACACACACACACACACATACATATACAGGTTTTTCTAAGCATGAGATGTAGTGTCGAAGCAACGGGTCAATACCTGCTATGTAAGATAAGGACCTCAGCAGAAGGTTTAAATGAAAGTCCAAGATATGCCAAAGATATGTACTTTATTATCCTCCAACTTCATAATCTGTTCTTCAGGAGCAACTCCATGAGAATGTCCTGTTACATTCCACCTATCCGTGGCATAATGCCCAGACACACTCGGAAATGTAATCTTTTGTCTGGACTTGTAAGATACTAGCATTTAAGCAACAGCATTAAGGAAAGCAGTAGGTTCAGAATTAGACCTCAGGGCTTGTTATGGGCTTAAATGCATCCACCCAGAAAGATATGTTAAAGTCCTAACTCCTAGCACTTCAGAATATAACGTTATGTGGGATTAGTAGGGTCTTCATATAGGAAATTAACTTAAAGTAAAAAGTTTAGGAGAATAGGCCCTAATCCAATATGACTGGTGTGGTTATAAAAAGGGAAAATTGGGGCACTATCCTGGTGGTGAAATTCCCATTCAGGAATTTTTTCCTGGTGGCTCAGATGGTAAAGAATCCACCTGCAATACAGGAGACTTGGGTTCAACCCCTGGTTCGGGAAGATCCCCTGGAGAGGGATTCTCCAGGCAAGAATACTGGAGAAGGGAATGACAACCCACTCCAGTATTCTTGCCTGGAGAATCCCATGGACAGAGGAGCCTGGTGGGCTACAGTTCATGGGNAAGAATCCACCTGCAATACAGGAGACTTGGGTTCAACCCCTGGTTCGGGAAGATCCCCTGGAGAGGGATTCTCCAGGCAAGAATACTGGAGAAGGGAATGACAACCCACTCCAGTATTCTTGCCTGGAGAATCCCATGGACAGAGGAGCCTGGTGGGCTACAGTTCATGGGGTCATAAAGAGTCAGACGCAACTGAGGTCGCTAACAATTTTCTTTTCACTCTGGTGGTACAGCAGATTAGAATCCACCTGCTAATGCTGGGGACAGGTTTGATCCCTGGTCTGGGGAGATTCCACACGCTGCAGGGCAACTAAGCCCATGAGCCACAACTACTAAGCCTAAGCACTGCAGCTCTGAAGCCCGTGTGCCCACAGCCTGTGCTCTGTAATGAGAAGCCACCACAGTGAGAAGCCCAAGCACCAAAAGGAAGAGCAGCCCCTGCTTGCTACAACTAGAGAAAGCCTGTGCAAAAAATAAATAAATAAATAAATTTGTTAAACAAAAGGAAAGTTTGGACACAGAGTCACACACAGAGGCAAGATCATGGGAAGACACCAAGAGAATGCCATTTACAAGCCAGGAAATGCCTGAGGCTATGAGATACTAGGAGAGAGGACTGGAACAGATTCTTTCTCACAGCCTTCAGAAGGAACCAACCCTGCCGACACCTTGAGTTTGAACATCCAGCCTTGAGAACTGAGACAATCCATCTCTGTTGTTTAAGTCACTCAGTTTGTGGCTTTATTACAGCAGCCCTAACAAACTGATATTGGATCATGGAACTAAACTCTCAGATTTGACAGAACTGAGGCCAGAGAGGTAATGTGTCTTGCTCATAGCCACTGGTCTCCAGCAGGACCAGGACTAGAACTGGTCAGTCACAGTGGCCACACTATCAGTTCAGTTCAGTTCACTTCAGTCCCTCAGTCGTGTCCGACTCTTTGCGACCCCATGAATTGCAGCACGCCAGGCCTCCCTGTCCATCACCATCTCCCGGAGTTCACTCAGACTCACATCCATAGAGTCAGTGATGCCATTCAGCTATCTCATCCTCGGTCATCCCCTTCTCCTCCTGCCCCCAATCCCTCCCAGCATCAGAGTCTTTTCCAATGAGTCAACTCTTCGCATGAGGTGGCCAAAGTACTGGAGTTTCAGCTTCAGCATCATTCCTTCCAAAGAAATCCCAGGGCTGATCTCCTTCAGAATGGACTGGTTGGATCTCCTTGCAGTCCAAGGGACTCTCAAGAGTCTTCTCCAACATCACAGTTC
>SJYX01006964.1:72964-85744 GCA_006410675.1 Oreotragus oreotragus
CTATCTAGGTTGATCATAACTTTTCCTCCAAGAAATAAGCGTCTTTTAATTTCATGGCTGCAGTCACCATCTGCAGTGATTTTGGAGCCCCCAAGAATAAAGTCTGACACTGTTTCCACTGTTTCCCCATCTATTTCCCATGAAGTGATGGGACCAGATGCCATGATCTTCGTTTTCTGAATGTTGAGCTTTAAGCCAAATTTTTCACTCTCCTCTTTCACTTTCATCAAGAGGCTTTTTAGTTTTGGATCTTAGAAAAACAAAACACTTCAACAATAAACAAACTCTTTACAATCAGTCAATCAATCAGTTTTTACCTACAAACAACAAAATCTTTTTCCAATTAGTCTCATCAGAAAAAGAATTTATTAAAACACTCTAGGTGACACACAGAATTCCCTTTTGCAAAGAGCCAAAGAATCAACTTGGGGGTACACAGCCAGAAAAAAACCTGAGTCTCCTCACCAGTTACTTGCACTCTTTGAACTCTTGGTGCCATGAGGGTGAAGCCTCAGACGTGAGACTCACCAGAGAGTTTGCCACACTCCCTGTAAAAGCCCACTGTCTCAGTCCCCAACATCCACGTCAGGAAGCAATCCAAGCAAGAGCAGCTGCCCTGCAGTCCTCCCTCCTGAATTCACGTCTTCCAAAGATGCATCCCATCAGCAGAATCTAGGTCACATGCTCATGTCCTAGATGCAAGGAATGTTAGGAAACTGAGTCCTGCCTTCTACAATACTCCAACCAGACCGATTTCTCCAACAGAGAGGGTTATTTGAAATAAGACCAAATACAGAACAAGTCTTGGCTATCGAACAACATACATATTTATTCCAAACTTCAAGCACCAAACAAGATTCTCAAGCCCAACAGATTATAACCAAGCCTCGTATGCACAAAACTCTCCCTGGTCCTCAAAGGGAGAGGAGACCCAGTCTCAGCAGTTGTGCACAGCCCCAGTATCAGAAGCTACGGGTTATGTCACCCTCCTTCCGATTTCTTAACTTATAGACTAAACGGCAAAGGGGGTGGGAATGGAAAAATAAGTGAAAATATTTTTAAATACATAAACACACAAAAAAGGAACACTTAACACGTTCTACAGACATGACCTGGTCTGTAGAACTGTGGGAAGAAGTACACCTCACTCTCAGACCTCCATTTGTGAAACCTAAAATTTTTGGTTATACAGATCTAGTAGAGCCCTTAATAGTCTGCCCATCTATTTTAGATCAGAGATTCCATGATCATTTAGCCACAGCCAAAAAGAAGCATTCATGTCATTGCATCTCTCATCATCAGGCCAGTCAGGCTACCTTAGGAAAATGACTCCCACTTTGCCTACGAAAGTAAGAGGTATCCTAGACTCCCACCATCTGAAATCAGAAAGACAATTTCAATGAATTAAATGTAGGTAGGTCTCCCAACCACAGACAACAGCAATTACACTGCTTTTCACAGATGTTGGCACTGTTCTGAAAGTATGCTTTACCTTTCGGGTGAGTAAAATGTCCCCAGGACCTCTTAGTGGACAACATTGGACAGAGAATAAAGAGGTGAATAGGCACAAAGAAAAACCCACTCCATCAGTCCCATGACCCTTGATCTCTGGACTTCTTCCTCTACATATTACCATGAGTTCACAGGCTTTCAACTTTACTAACTATAAGCCAATGCTGAGACAATCAAAGAAGCAAACAATTATCGATACCTCTCTTGGCTGTTTTACCTGGAATACTGAATCCAGAATCTCTGGGAATGGCACCATGCCAATACACTCTACCAAATGTAAAAGTATGTTTTTCCCTCATCATCTATACATAGAACCAACATCTATACATATTCCAGTTTTTGCTATGTTGGCAAAAAAAAAAAAAAAATTACATTGACACATAATCCCTTTCTTCTCATTTTGACTACCCAAAACTACAGCATGCTACACTCTGACTCCAGTTACAGATCTGGAAACCATGAAAATTATGGGAAGGAGTACGAGGACACAGACGTCCTTTTGAATAGTAACTGTCAGAACCAAGATTGTACAGGTCTTCAAAGGAAACAGTGACAGACTTCTGCCAGCAAGAGCGACTTCATCACGTCTGGAGACTTGACTTGCGTTTATAATTCTCTCTATAAAGAAAAGGATAAGGCACAGTTCAAAAGAAAGAGGGGCATATGTTATGCACTGCTGCTATATCTCCCGAACTTTTCTTAAAATTAGATAAAAACAAGGTTTTCTTATTTTCCATTGCTGTGTATTTAGTATTTATCACCATAGTTTGTACACACTAAGACAAGGCAGCATAACAGTACTCAAATTCAAGAGCAATTAAATTTATGCCTCTAGAGGGCAGCATTTCTCATAGGATAGACAGGTTAAACAAAAAAGGAGTTCCACTGTCNCACTGTTTCCACTGTTTCCCCATCTATTTTCCATGAAGTGATGGGACCAGATGCCATGATCTTCGTTTTCTGAATGTTGAGCTTTAAGCCAAATTTTTCTCTCTCCTCTTTCACTTTCATCAAGAGGCTTTTTAGTTCCTCTTCACTTTCTGCCATAAGGGTGGTGTCATCTGCATATCTGAGGTTATTGATATTTCTCCTGGCAATCTTGATTCCAGCTTGTGTTTCTTCCAGTCCAGCGTTTCTCATGATGTACTCTGCATATAAGTTAAATAAGCAGGGTGACAATATACAGCCTTGACGTACTCCTTTTCCTTTTTGGAACCAGTCTGTTGTTCCATGTCCAGTTCTAACTGTTGCTTCCTGCCCTGCATACAGATTTCTCAAGAGGCAGGTCAGGTGGTCTGGTATTCACACCATAGGCTCACTCTAATAACAGGCTGAATATAGGATCTGCTGTATTTGTTTTGTTTTAGTAACAGTGATCATTTTTCCTCACTTCAGAACAAGTGTTTAGTACTCTGAATAAATGAAATATACCTTTTCCTTCATATTATGTGGATTCATAGAGACCTAAGTAGGACAGGGCCATTGGCCAAACTCTGAACTAAAAAGAAACTTTTGACCCTTTTCATCCTCCGTTCAGCCTTCTATCTCCATTTAGGATCCCAATGTGTTTTTCCTGCTCTAGGCTCACTAAGATGATGGCTTCCAGGACAGCTTCCACAGGAGACTAGACAGTCTCTTTCCAATGAGATTGGGACAATTGGTAATTGGTCATTTAATTGAAAAAGTCAATTAAAGTAGGGAAACAGTAACAAAAATTATAACATACTCTAAACATTTTCTCTTAAAACATATAAATGAAAATAAAATTGCCAATCTTTTGATGGAAAGCCAATGAGGCACACAGCCAGTTGTAATGCTACCTACACTAAGACACCCTCCTTGCAGCTAGGTATGACCACAGGATCAAGGCCAGGCCAATGGGATGCAAGTGGAATTACTGCACGCAGTTGCTTCTGTGTTTGTGTTAGTCATTCAGTTGTTCCGACTCTTTTCAACCCCATGGAATATAGCTTGCCAGGCTCCTCGGTCCATGGAATTCTCCAGGCAAGAATACTGGAGTGCGTTGCCATTCTCCAGATTCTCCAGGCTGGGGAGTCTCCCTTCAATTCCCCACCCAGGGACTGAACCTGGGTCTCCTGCATGGCAGGCTGATTCTTTACCACCTGCTAGGAACTTCCTTTAAAAGAAAGCTGGGGTTTGTCCTCTGCTCCCCCCTATTTTTATTCTTTGTCCATTCCTCCATCCAGCTCCTGGAAGAGGAACTCTATGCTTTACAGACCAGGATGACAAAGTCCACATCCTAAGTTGGCAGTTCTGTGAGCTGTTATTTTGAGTCCTTGTTATCTGCAGCTGAATCTAATCCTGACACAAGACATAAGACTTTTCCTACGAAATGTTTCAACCAATTAGAGTTCTGTGTGCTGTCACTGCAAAAATCATACCCATAGTAAATCATCCATGATTTCTTCTTTTGTTTTAAATGGGATTTCTCAACTGCATTCGTATTTTGGACCATTCGTATTTGTTGTGTGAGGCTGTCTCATGCATGGTAGGGTGTTTAGTAACATCATTGTTCTCTATCCACTAGATGCTAATTACAACTTCCTGGTCATGACAATCAAAATGACAGTCTGTCTCCTGAGGGGTAAACCTGCCCGCTTTTTAAAATATGGTGAGAATTTAAAAGACATTGGCACAGCAAGGTAATATACAGTTAAAAAATAATTCCCCAATTATTTACTGTTGTTTTACTACACCTATTCAATTTTTTAGAATTTGTCTTTTAGCAAGTTTTTCAAAAGCATCTGACACAGTTTCCATGTAAACATATTCATTTCTTTACCCTCATGTTCATGCTGTTTCTACATTTTTTTATAAATTAAGACTGTGGCTGGTATAATAGGCTTGTGAACACAGATACTTGAGTCTTGGTAAGAATACAGCTCCACTCAAGGGAAACAAACTCTATGATTTACAGGAGAGTAGTTAAACAAGAGGGTGGTCTGTCTCTATAACCAGTGAGTAATTGACCTGCTGTGGGAATGGTTAGAGAGAAAGCAGAAAGTCATACGTAAGTTGCTTAAATAGAGATTGGCTGATCCGAATATGCCCTCCTAACCATTCACAGAGGAAGCCTGCCTTTAGTTCCCACCTCCAGCCTCTCCAGGCCAACAGCCTCAATCAGGGCACACCTGATGCCTTCCCTTTTCCCCGTTACAAAGCTTTCCCACTCCTTTGCCTTTGAGTCTCAGCTAAAACACAAGCGACATGGCTGACTCACTTGCTACATTAAGGAGTGAATAACTAGTTTTTGCTTGCTTTCATCTGGTTGGCCTTTGTTTGCTTCCACAACTTAATCTGAGAATATACATAAAATATCTAGTACAACATGTAACTACTGGGCATAGGACCCTCTAAATCATCAAAGGAGATATTAAAAGGAAACAAAGCCCTGAGGCCTTCAAGGCCTGAGCAATTTTTAACCAAAATTTGTACTGTGATCTGTATCAAAAAGCCTGCCTGAGAATCTGGTTTCTAAAGAAGCAGTCAACTGTCTCGAAAGTGGCAGACCTGAAGACCAGCCCCCACCCAAACCACTGTGAGCTTCACTGTATTAGTAGAAACAATACAAGTGGTTTCCTACTTACTGTACTGTATTCCGAAGGCTGACCAAACTGAGCACTGGAAGAGGCTACAAAAAGGAAACAGACATTTTAAAGGACGTGATTAAGGTTAGTGCTTATTTATAAGGACTTTTTTTAAAATTCAGCTTGTGATTTAGACAGGCTACATGTCTCCCTCTCCCTCACATGTCTAGCTTCTTTGGCTCCTTCCTAAACAGTCGATTCAACGGTGTTAGGGCACCTCTCCCAGCAGGCACACAGAAAACGCTTGGCACCGGTTCTGCATCTGACCACCCTGAGGATTGCTTGGGAAACTGTGGAGCTACCGAATAAAGGTTAGAGAAGTAACTCAATAGTTCACGATGCTGTTTTCCTCTGTGGTCGAGATAATAAGTACAAAATTTGACATTGGGTGTTATCACTTTAACTCCACTTTAAATAGACATCAAGTCTGGCTGGACTAAAGCCGCTTTCTCACGAGCCCCATGGTGCTTGGCGCACTTGGCATTCAGTTTCTGATTCCTGTACATCTGCTGCTGAGGTTCTGCAAGGAAGGCCCCGGGTACATAAAAACCTGACTCCAAACCTTGGATTCCAGAAAATCCACCTTAAGGGAGAAAGAGCAGCCTGGGAAGAAGCCCAAGCAGAAACTAAAGCCGGTTGCTGGCTCCACAATGCCACCCCTCAACCCGGGACATCCCCCAGTTCGTGTCCCTAGGCAGCTGCGGGGCGGCCGGAACCGCCAGTAACGGGTGCGTGGAGGGACACAAAGGACCCCCAGGCCTCGGGGAGGGATGGTAGCGGGCAAGACCCCCTTCTCGGTAACTCCTTGGCTGGTCCTCCGGGGACCAGAGAGACTGGTGAGCATTACCGGCCGAGTCCCACCAGACCAGGAACAAAACCAAACGCAGCGTCTTGAGCGCCATCATGCCTCCGCGGCCGGCGTCGGGTCCCTGCGCTCCAGCATCCGCGCGCCCAGGACGGCTCCCACGCGACACGGCGGGATGCAGCGGGGACAGGGGAGGTGGCGGGGAGCAAGAATGAGCGGGAAGGGGCGGGGCGGGGGCGGGGCAAGGAAGGCCGCGTGGCGGGCGGAGAGGAAGTGGGGGACGGAAGAAGGGTGGCAGCTAGTCCCGACTCCTCGCTCTGCCTAGAATGCGAGCAAGCCGTTGAAGAAGCCGTCCCTCCCTGCAGCAGACGAGGACCTCTAAGAGCCCTGGATAATCTCGGGCTGTCAGACATCCTCAGTTTCGTCGGCATCTGCTCTCTACCAGGCAGTGTGTCGCGCTGAAAACAAAGGAGGTGCCCGCTCTCTAGAAGCGTTCTGGTGTACGTGTTGGGGATGAGGTTACACATGGAACTCCACAACAGAGGAATACAGTAATTTCTGAATTTCTAGAGAGGGGTGGGGGTAGGGGAAGACTTTGGGAGATCAGGAAAGGCCTCACCGAGGTGACATTTAAGCTGAAAACTGAAGGATGAGAAAGAAGCCTAGTGAAGACTGTGAGCACAAATATTCCAGGCTCAAGGAAAAGCAAGTGCAGAGACCTGGACACTGGAGCCAACTCAGTGTGCTCAGCTGGGCCCTAGGTGAGGGAGGGGTCCGGAGAGGGAGTAGGAACCACAGGGCCTTGAACACACGTGGTGATGTAGGCCCATGATAAGGGATTTGGATTTGTACTCATTGCAGTGGAGGATTTTAGGCAAGGTCATGGCCCTGACATAACTTATCTTTTAAGATAATGGATGAAGAATGAAGGGGATAGGTAAGGGTGGAGGCAGGGAGAGAAATCAGGCAGCTTGTGCAGTAATCTGGGCAAGTGATGATGACAACTGGAGTTAGTGGGTAACAGGGGCCTGCTGAGAAGTGATCAGATTCAGGGTTTCGTTTGGAGGCGGAACCAACTGGAATAAAGATAAGAACCAAGGATGCTTCCTGGGATTTTGTCCTGAACAAGTGATGCCATTTCTGTGGGGAGGAACTCGTGGGGAAGATGCCTATTAGAACTCCAAGTGGACACGTGGACTAGGCATTTGGAATTACAAATTTGGAGCTAGAGATGTAAACTCAGACATCATCAGCATATCGACAGTATTGAAAACCGTGGACCCAAAGCCCAGGGGAAGAGTACAGCAGAGGTCAGAGGTCAGAGATCAGAGTCCTGGGGCACTACTATATGCAGAACTTTGACAGATATGGAGAAGCCTGTGAAGGAGGAAGAAAACCAGGCTAGAGTCAGGGATTGCTGAATCGTGGAGCAGTGCTGCAACCATGTCAGTTGCTGCTGTGAGGTTGGGAAGCAGGAGGACTGAGCATTGTTACAAACTTTGACGAGCTGTAGTCCCTGATGATCTTGATAAGAACTTCTGCAGAGAAGTGATGGCATCCAGAGCCCAAAAGGTCTGGGTTGAAGGAATGAGGTGAGCAAGTGGTGGCAGAGGATGCTGACAGTTCTCGTGAATCTGGCTATGAGAGCAAAGCCACATGTGGGCAATAAATGGCCCATGAAACCTGCCTGTCTTCTGGGGATCATGTCAACAACCCTCCAATATCTTCCCATCTCCAGTGTCTTAGAAAGAGAAACCGAATTTCTTGCTATGGCCTCCAAGGCCTCTGCTGGTCTCTTACTGCTTTCCCCTGACTACTCTTCCCCAACCCCACTGGCCTTCCTGCTCCACCGAAGCACTTTGCACTACCCTTTCCCGCTGCCTTGTTGTTGTTCAGTCACTCAGTCATGTCCGACTCTTTGCAGACCCCATGGACTGCAGTATGCCGGTTTCCCTGTCCTTCACAATCTCCTGGAGCTTGCTCAAACTCATGTCCATTGAGTCGGCGATACCATCCAACCATCTCGTCTTCTGTTATCTCCTTCTCCTCCTGCCTTCAATCTTTCCCAGCATCAGGGTCTTTTCCAATGAGTTGGCCCTTTACATCAGGAGGCCAAAGTATTGGAGCTTCAGCAACAGTCCTTCCAACGAATATTCAAGACTAAGTTCCTTTATAATTGACTGGTTTGATCTCCTTGCAGTCCAAGGGACTCTCAAGAGTCTTCTCCAGTACCACAGTTCAAAAGCATCAATNACATCAGGAGGCCAAAGTATTGGAGCTTCAGCAACAGTCCTTCCAACGAATATTCAAGACTAAGTTCCTTTATAATTGACTGGTTTGATCTCCTTGCAGTCCAAGGGACTCTCAAGAGTCTTCTCCAGTACCACAGTTCAAAAGCATCAATTCTTCAGCTCTCAGCTTTCTTTATGGTCCAACTCTCACATCCATTGGAGAAGGAAATGGCAATCCACTCCAGTACTATCGCCTGAAAAATCCCATGGATAGAGGAGCCTGGTGGGCTACAGTTCATGGGGTCGCAAAGAGTCGGACACGACTGAGCGACTTCACTTCATTTCTCACATCCATACATGACTACTGGAAAAACCATGGCTTTGGCTATATGGATCTTTGTCAGCAAAGTAATATCTCTGTTTTTTAATAAACTGTCTAGGTTTGTCATAGTTTTTCTTCCGAGGAGCAAGTGTCATTTAATTTCATGGCTGCAGTCACCATCTGTAGTAATTTTGGAGCCCAAGAAAATAAAATCTATCACTATTTCCATTGTTTCCCCATCTATTTGCCATGAAGTGATGGGCCCAGATGCCATGATCTTAAGTTTTTTGACTGTTGAGTTTAGGCTAGCTTTTTCACTCTCCTCTTTTACCTTCTTCAAGAGACTATTTAGTTACTGTTTGCTTTCTGCCATAACGGTGGTATCACTACNATCTATCACTATTTCCATTGTTTCCCCATCTATTTGCCATGAAGTGATGGGCCCAGATGCCATGATCTTAAGTTTTTTGACTGTTGAGTTTAGGCTAGCTTTTTCACTCTCCTCTTTTACCTTCTTCAAGAGACTATTTAGTTACTGTTTGCTTTCTGCCATAACGGTGGTATCACTACATATCTGAGGTTATTGATATTTCTCCCAGCAATCTTGATTCCAGCTTGTGATTCATCCAGACTGGCATTTTGCATGATGTACTCTGCATGTAAGTTAAATAAGCAGGGTGACAATACACAGCTTTGATCTACTCCTTTCCCAGTTTTTAACTAGTACATTGTTCCATGTCCAATTCTAACTGTTGCTTCTTGACCTGCATACAGGTTTCACAGGAGACAGGTAAGGTGGTCCCATCTCTTTAAGAATTTTCCACAGTTTGTTGTGATCCATATAGTCAAAGCTTTGTGAAGTCAATAAGCAGAAGTAGATGTTTTTATGGAATTATCTTGCTTTTTCTATGATCCAATGAATGTTGGCAATTTGATCTCTGGTTCCTCTGCCTTTTCAAAATCCAACTTGAACATCTGAAAGTTCTTAGTTCACATGCTGTTGAAGCCTAGCTTGAAGGATTTTGAGCATGATCTTGCTAGCATGTGAAATGAGTGCAATTGTGTGGTAGTTTGAACATTCTTTGGCATTGCCCTTCTTCGAGATTGACCTTTTCCAGCCCTGTGGCAACTGCTGAGTTTTCCAAATTTGCTGGCATATTGAATGCAGCACTTTCACAGCATCATCTTTTAGGATTTGAAATAGCTCATTTGGAATTCCATCACATCCACTAGCTTTGTTTGCAGTGATGATTCCTAAGGCCCACTTGACTTTGCACTCCAGGATGTCTGGCTCTAGTGAGACATGAGTGATCACACCATTGTGGTTATTGGAGTCATTAATACCTTTTCCCTCTGCCTACACATCTCCTTCCCTTTCTTCTGTTGTAGCTCAAATTTCCCCGTATCAGAAATGCCTTCCCTGACCATCCTATAAAACCATAGTACCTCTCTTTTCTCTTCTTCTGGGCCTGCCTTGTTTTCCTTCTCACATAGGATTTATCTCAACTTGACCGTTTAAAAAAATTTATTTATGACACTCTCATGTCAGTTCCTATAGGGGAGTAATTCTTTTTTGATTCATACTATATTTCCAGCACCTAGAAGAGTGCATCTCAACAAATATTTGTTAAATGAATAAATGAGTTTCTAGGGGGTCGAGACCTTAGCTTACCTAAAAGTATGGTCCACAGAATAAAACAAACCACTAATATGCCTAAACAAAACGATGGGGACTTCCATGGCAGTTCAGTGATTAAAACTCATAGTTTCCTGACCAGGAATGGAACCTGCACTCCCTGCAGTGGAAGCGCAGAGTCTTAACCAGGTATCTGTCCTGAACTCATATCACACTGGCCATTGTGTTGTTACAGAACTGGACATCATCAGCCTAGAAGCAGTGATGTTTTCTATTCCTCTTCTGTATTCCTAGTGCCTAGCACTGTGCCTGACACAAGCTCAATAATGTTTGCTGACTTTCCTGGTGGTGCAGTGTAAGACTCCATGCTCCCAATGCAGAAGGCACAGGTTCAATCCCTGGTCAGGGTATTAAGATCCCACATGCCAAATGGTGTTGCCAAAAAAAAAAAAAGTTTGCTGAATAAGTAAATGTTTGAAATTTTAAACTGACATTACAGCAAGGAAGTAGACCAAGAAGAGGGAGAGGATAACATAGGATCCAGAAAACAGAAATTCCAACCCAAGGGAGGAGCAAAGAGAATTAGTAGGCAGCAGTATGCCAGGCCTAGAGTTCAGCCAATCCAGAATGGAACAAGCAAGAGGCCCCTGGAGGCAGGTTCCAGAGGATGACACAGATAGAATAAGATATGTGTCTTACCGTAAGTGAGATGAGATTGACATCAAAGGGGTAAAGTTTAGAGACTGAGGTACAACAAGTACATAGGAAACAAAACAAATTTAAAAAATAATTGGCTTCTGGAAAAATAAAGTTGTTCAATAATGTAAATATCAATCATTGATCTCACCAAAATTATGATTCACTATTTTGGGAGAATGGGGAGAGAGGAAGTCTATATGGACAGTGGGAGTGATGGGAGGTGAGAAAGAGGTACATCTTTCATAGTAAAAATCAAAGGATCGGGACTTCCCTGATGGTCCAGTAGTTGAGAATCTGCCTGCCAGTGCAGGGGACACGGGTTCCATCCCTGATCATGGAAGCTCCTGCATGCCTCGGAGCAACAGAGTCCGTGACCACAACTCTAAGCCCACACTCTGAGGCCCACGGGCCACAACTACTTAAGTCCAAGCTCCACAAGAGAAGCCACTGCAGTGGGAAGTCTGAGCCCCACAGTGAGGAGGAGACTCTGCCCGCCACAAGGGAAAGTGCAGGAGCAGCAAAGTGAAAGACTGTTGAATCACGCAAAGACGCTGGGACTCTTGGCCCCCAGAGGAAAAGAATTCAATCCAGGGCCAGAGACGAGGCTTGATCACTCAGAGCTTTTGTGTAATAAAGTTTTATTAAAGTATAAAGGAGACAGAGAAAGCTTCCGACATAGGCATCAGAAGAGGGCAGAAAGAGTACCCCCTGCCAGTCTTCAGCTGGATGTTATATAGTCACTAGCAGTCTGTTAACGAAAGAAAGGAATGTCTTAAAACTCAGAATGGTACCAGGCCCCTCACCCATAAGATGCATTTTGGGATAATCTTGGCACCAAATGGTTCATCCTGGGCCATAAAATGATTAACTTGAATCCTGAAGAAGGGCAGATCACCATACAAATAGTTTCATTTACATAGATTAGAGGAACAATATCTGAGTATAACATATTGGTTTGTCAAGTAGGTTCTGAGCCAAAAGGTGGAACCAACTTGAAAACAGAGTTTGGGGTAAATGCATAGTACATTAGCATAGCTTAAGATAAACATTTCCATAAGAAAAAGGCACTGGTTATCTCTAGGTTTGAGAATAGTTAACTTCAGATGAAACCAGGTGTCATTATGGCAACACAGAATTTTAAGAGAAACCTCCTTTTAAATTTGTGTAGAGAAGGAAAAAATATCGCTAGTTTGTTTCCTCCTGCCGCTTAGTTTGGAGACCCCTGGCCTTCCTGCCTGTTACCCTCTCAAAAGAAGACCCAGATCAGCCAAAGATAAATAAATAAATTTTTTTTTTTTTAAAATCAAGGGATGAAGTCTAAACCTGAAAAAAAAAAATGAGGCATTATATACATGTTATTTATAAGTGTGAGGTTAGCTACTCAAATAATTAGCTGCTGCTGCTGCTGCTAAGTCACTTCAGTCGTGTCCGACTCTGTGCAACCCCATAGACGGCAGCCCACCAGGCACCCCTGTCTCTGGGATTCTCCAGGCAAGAACACGGGAGTGGGTTGCCATTTCCTTCTCCAATGCATGAAAGTGAAAAGTGAAAGGGAAGTAGCTTAGTCGTGTCCCACTCTTAGCGACTCCATGAACTGCAGCCTACCAGGCTCCTCCATCCATGGGATTTTCCAGGCGAGAGTACTGGAGGACTTCCCTGGTGTCCAGTGGCTAAGACTCTGCAATCCCAATGCAGGGGACCTGATTTCTTAGTCGTGTCCCACTCTTAGCGACTCCATGAACTGCAGCCTACCAGGCTCCTCCATCCATGGGATTTTCCAGGCGAGAGTACTGGAGGACTTCCCTGGTGTCCAGTGGCTAAGACTCTGCAATCCCAATGCAGGGGACCTGATTTCAAACCCTGGTCAGGGAACTAGATCCCCACATGCCTCAGCTAAAGAACTTGCATGCCACAACTAAGACTCCTGTGCAGCCAAATAAATACTAAAAAAAAAAAAAAAAAAAAAA
>SJYX01006964.1:90829-133961 GCA_006410675.1 Oreotragus oreotragus
GGATGTTCCCGACCCAGGGAGGGAACCCACGTCTCCTGCTTGGCATGCAGTTTCTTTGTCACGGAGCCATCAGGGAAGCCCAGTGTAGAAATCTACCTACTTCTAATCATTTGTCGCTTGATTTTCTTTGATTTTTCTGGGTAACCATATCATCTCATCTTTCCCTCTCTTAGTGCATTGACCTCTAGTATAATGTTTAATAGTCGTACCAATTTTGCTACGCTTGTCTTGTTTCCAGCTTTGATGGGGACGCTACAGGTGTCCGGTAAATATCACGATATTATGTCGTTGTGTCAGTAGCTCATCAATCCATAATATCAGCAGTTACCTGGTACCCCACCCTCTTTCCTGAGTCCACACTCTCTGCTCCCACCTGCCTGCTGTGCTTGGCTGCTTTGGGAACATGCTATCCATCACCTTGACAGGTGACCCCAAGAATCCCTCTCCCCCAGCCTCCTCAGCCTTAAGCTTGGAGCTCTCCTGGAGTCCTCCTGCAGCACACCTGAGCTGTCCCTACCATTTAAAGAATTTCACCTGCATGGGGTTTCGTTACTGAACTCCACTATCAATCAGATTTCATTTCCCTTCTGACTTTCATGCATTCCTCATAATTTCAGGTCCATGAAAGGTAATACATGCAATTTTATAGATGTGTAATGGATGTGTTTTATGTCTTTTCTGTAATTTCTAGAGATCTCATACAAAAGGGGTCCTGGTTTACAGATATACTCATTCTGGTACTTTTATCCTGTCCCCTCTTTTCCCTCTTCTCCTGAGACAGGCTGGGAGCTGGGATCTGAGACCCTTCGCTGCTGTGCTTGCAGGACAAACAACTCCTTGAGCAACAAAATACAAAGAAACTATGGGGGACTAAAAATAACTGCATGCATATTGTAGTTGGACTGCAAGGAGATCAAACCAGTCAATCCTAAAGGAAATCAGTCCTGAATATTCATTGGAAGGACTNGTCCTGGGGGAAGGACGGGGCAGGGAGGAGGCAGACACATACCAGAGTCAGGATGCCCAGCCGGTCTCCGTCCCGCGCCGGGCTGTGCTGCCTCCGTCTGGGCTTGGGCAGGGGCGGGCAGGAGCCGGCATCTGAGGAACCGGAGTGCAGGTGGAGGGAGCTCACGGATTTACACCGACGGAGGCTGCCTAAGCTCCCCCTGCGTGCCCTGCTCTCAGTCTCCTCGGCCCGCTGCTCCGTCTTCTCCTCTTCCTCCATGAACCTAAAATAGAATAAAACCCGTCACCTGCCTTTGTCAGCACAGGAACGGGTCTGGACAACAAATTGGGCTGGCATTCCGTGTCACGGTTAGCAAACTCCAGAAACAGTTGCTCAAGTAACATCTCAGCCAAAAGGTTCCTCTTTTGAATATTCTCAAACTTAGAATAACTTAGCATTGAGTCTTACACACTGGCCCCTGATCATTGACGCTGGATTTCACTTCTTTCCTCTAACATTCTGAAGGAACCCTGGTGGCGACTCTTCCTGTGAGGAGATACCTGATGTTGACAACCTTTCCCTCCCCTGCTCTCAGGGCCGAGATGCACGTCAGTGCCTCAAGTCTTTTCCACTGGGAATCGGGAACTCGGTACAATCCAAACAGCAATTCACGAGCAAGCTGGAGTTTGTAAACACAAGTCTCCAGACAAGATGAAGTGCGNTAAGAAAGCCTTCTTCAGCAATCAATGCAAAGAGATAGAGGAAAACAACAGAATGGGAAAGACTAGAGATCTCTTCAAGAGAATTGGAGATACCAAGGGAACATTTCATGCAAAGATGGGCTTGATAAAGGATAGAAATGGTATGGACCTAACAGAAGCAGAAGATATTAAGAAGAGGTGGCAAGAATACACAGAAGACCTGTACAGAAAAGATCTTCACGACCCAGATAATCATGAGGATGTGATCACTAATCTAGAGCCAGACATCTTGGAATGTGAAGTCAAGTGGGCCTTAGAAAGCATCACTAAGAACAAAGCTAGTGGAGGTGATGGAATTCCAGTTGAGCTGTTTCAAATCCTGGAAGATGCTGTACATTAGATCCCCAGAACTTGTTCATCTTAAATATAACTGGAAGTTTGTACCCTATGGCCAATATTTCCTGATTTCCACACAACACCTGGCAACATTCAAACTTTTTCTCTATTTCTATGAGGTTTTTTTTTAAGATTCCACATGTAAGTGAGATCTTGTAGCCTGTCTTTCTCTGATTTATTTCACTCACCACAGTGCCCTCAGGGGAACCCAGGGAGTATTATTCCAGGCCCCATGCTCTCAACTAGTTCAACTAGTATGCAGTTTGAGAAACAGTTTATTTTGTTCTCATTACAAAATCAACACACATTTAGAAAAGCAGAAAGAAAAAAATCACTCTCTCCCCAAAAATATTCTGTCTCCCAAACATAATCAAAATTAACATTTGCTTCCTTACTTCTAGCTATAATTTTAAGCTACTTTGATTTTAATATAAATGTGATCATATTATAAAAACCATTTTGTGTTGTTTCTTTTAGTTAACATTTTAATATAGCCATTTTTTATATCACCCAACTATTCATAATTGTTACTGTGAATAGGTCCTTTACTGACATTATAACTTGTGGACAGTAATGCCTATAATGGATCAGGTATTGGTGTAAGGAATTTCTATGTATTTATTCTTTTAATCTCTACAACATACCACATAGGATGGAGAGCATTTTTAGCCCTATTTTATTGAGGAAACTGAGGCACAGCTGGTAAGTGACAGAGCTCAGATACGAATCTCCACAGTTGCCTGGTTCACGAGATGAGGAAAGGAAGCCAGACAGGGATAATTTGCACAAGACCACAACACCAATAAGTACTGAAGCAGTTTGCCACAGATTTTTTCACTGTAACCTTAAGATCTCATCTGCACGCTAAACTCTGCTGCTGCTGCTGCTGCTAAGTCACTTCAGTTGTGTCCGACTCTGTGTGAGCCCATAGACGGCAGCCCACAGGCTCCATGGGATTTTCCAGGCAAGAATACTGGAGTGGGTTGCCATTTCCTTCTCCAATGCATGAAAGAGAAAAGTAAAAGTGAAGTCGCTCAGTCTGTCCGACTATTAGCGACCCGATGGACTGCAGCCCACCAGGCTACTCCGTCCATTGGATTTTCCAGGCAAGAGTACTGGGGTGGGGTGCCATTGCCTTCCCCGGCACGCTAAACTCTAGAGCTGCCTTTTCTAAAACTGTAGCCACCAGTTCTATGGCTACTGAACACTTGAAATGTGACTGGTGTGATGTGAGATGTGCTGTAAGGGTAAAATACACACTGAATTTCAAACAACTAACGAATGAGTATAAAGTATTTCAATGATTTTTATATGGATTACACACTGAAATTATAAGTTTGTATTTACTGAGTTCAATTACACTATATGATGACAATTAATTTCACATGTTTCTTTTCATGTTTTTAAATGTGGCTACAAGAAATTTCAAAATACATGTGGTGTGCATTGTATTTCTCTTGCTTAGTGCTGCCATAGATCAGCACCTCTTAAATCTTAATGTGCAGATGAGTCACTTAGGGATCTGAATTAAAATGCAGCTTCTGATACAGGAAGTCCAGGGTAGACCTAAGATTCTGCATTTCTAACAGGCTGTCAAGGAAGCCAATCCTACTTGTCCAGAAAGGCCACATTGAGGAGCAAGGTTCTAGATGGAAGGGAGGCAGTGGGATCAGCATTAGAACACTTAGCAACTCCTATGTTTGGGGGACTTAAAGGAGGCTCTGCCATGGGGAAAGGGTTTAGTGGTCTGAGAAGCTCCTTGCAAAACCAGCACAGAGTGCTGTTGGGGAGGCCTAGATGGCAGCACGTCAAGGTGAAATAATCAACAGCCATGCCTGTGAAGAGACTCTATGGGGCCCAGCTGCTTTCTCAATGAAGAGGCTACTGATGAATGCAGCAAGGACAGTTTCTGAGTGATGAAGACTGAAAGCAGACTTCATAATGTTGAGGAACAGGAGAGGTGGGCTGGGTCACTGTCTTTTTTCTTAGAAAGAGAAAAAACAGAAGCTAAGGCTGATGTTAGGGGCAAGTGAGCAAAAGTGGGATGAGGAGCGGAGTGGATTATGGGGACACTTGTTAGCTTTGGTTTTGCAGAGAGAGATTTATGCATGTCTATGATTTGTGCAGAAAGGGAAAGGTGTGAGGGGGAAGGTGGCCCAGAGAACACGGGCAACTTCCCTCCTCTGTAAAGCAACAGGCTCACTGAATATCAGCTGTCAGGCTGCTTGAGGAGTAAATATGACACAGCCTCTAGTTCAAGGATCTCAGAGTCCTAGTGTCATGGTCTGTGCACAGGTTGGAAAAGGATTTCCAGACAGGAGGCAGAATGAAAGGAGAATCAGGTTTATTAGATTGGGGGAGGGGGTTGTCTGCCAGTATAGTGAGTGGAACAAGGAGCAGGGCAGGGCTCTGGAGAATCATTTGCTGATTGGATAGGTATGTATACTGGGGAGGAGAATAGTAAGGCAAACATCTTTTCCTTATATGGGGTGAGAGGGGAGATAGGCGGACTCAAAAATTCCACAAGGGTTACAACATGTTGGGGAAGGGTACTGAGGGCCGGGTTTTTCTGTTCCTGTATTCCAAGACCCTTCTTGTTCACCTTGTGCTTTCATCCTTGTGGCACCACACTGCCTACTAAGAAACCTGTGTGCCTCTTGGCTTAACCTGAGAAGGCAGTACAAGCTGGCATGGATGAGGCCAATCTTTTCCACATGAGGCCCAACTCAAGAACGATGTATATGATCCCCAATTTCCTCACAGTTACATTGAAGCATTCTGCTATCCAAGATGGCTGCTCTCTTGCTCTCTATACATCACACACCCCCAACCTCACCCCCACCAACTCGATCAGGGCCTGCCTCACCTACACTTACTCATATGACTGACCTTCATACATACCTGCCCCAGGCCCCTTGTTCTTATCTAAGGGGTCCCCTCTTCTGGTTTCCCTGCTAACTGATGAGTCAACCTGATTTCATTTCCCCCGTAACTGGCAATCTCCCTCTGCTCCTGGGAGTGAAGCCCCTGCCAGGCCCTGCCTGCTGTCTGCCAAACACCGTGGGGTGTTGCTCCAGGACTTTGCTTCAGACACACAAGCCTCCTCACTCATTAAACCACTGAGTCTCTGTCCCGGACCCCAGGCTCTTCCTTTGGTCTAGATGCTGGGCAAGCACTGGGCTTGTAGGCCTGCGGGCTGCAGCCCAACACTCTTCATCAAAACAAAATGAAGGTCTCTATTTGTATGCTAAACTTTCACAGACAGCTTCACTAGTAGCACCTACTGCAGTGACCCAGGTGACAACACTACCTCTTTCAAGAGGTGCTGAGTGAGCGGACACCATGTGGGGTTGGTGAGGAGGTTACAACAGACTCAGGGAAAATACTTGGCTTCAGTATACAGTCACAGACTAGGAACAACCGAAAACCTCTGGCCCCTCAGAAAAGTCTACATTTGGTGGCAACTGTGGTGGGGGGAGGGAGGTTCTGTCCTTTCAGTGAGAGCACATGGGGAGTGGAGAGAAAGGTGGAGTGCGCAGGGGGAACAGAAGGGGATGCTGGTGCAGGTGCAAAGGAGAAACTTCACCAGCCTGGAGAAGGCGATGGCACCCCACGCCAGTACTCTTGCCTGGAGAATCCCATGGACAGAGGAGCCTGGTGGGCTGCAGTCCATGGGGTCGCTGAGGGTTGGACACGACTGAGCGACTTCACTTTCACTTTTCACTTTCATGCATTGGAGAAGGAAATGGCAACCCACTCCAGTATTCTTACCTGGAAAAATCCCAGAGACGGGGGAGCCTGGTGGGCTGCCGTCTGTGGGGTCGCACTGAGTCGGACACTACTGAAGCGACTTAGCAGCAGCAGCAGCAGCACCTCATCAGCCTAAAATCCTCAGCCTCAAAAAGTAACCCATATCAGGCCCCACCCAGCCCATCTTCTGACTAAGGTCTGCCGTCCATTCAGTGGCCTTTGACAGTCCCAGATAAGTTAAAGGTCAATCCTTCAACTCTGGAAATCAGCCCACCTGGGGAATCACATTTTTATGCGAATATTCTGAAGCTAAGAAATCAAAGAACCAGCCCCAGGGAGTAAACAAGCTCTAAACATACAAATGAAGATGCCATCACACCGTTCCCTTTCTTCTTTTAAGAGGGCCTGCAAGAGCACCCTTTGGCCACCCTTTCCCTTTCTTCATTTAAGAGGGCCTGCAAGAGCATCCTTTGGCCACCTGATGCGAAGAGCAGACCCATCAGAAAAGACCCTGATGCTGGGAAAGACTGAGGGCAGCAGGAGAAGGAGGGGACAGAGGATGAGATGGTTGGATGGCATCATCGACTCAATGGGCATGAGTTTGAGCAAACTCTAGGAGATAGTGAAGGTCTGGGAAGTCTGGCGTGCTGTAGTCCATGGGGGTCACAAAAAGTCAGACATGACTAAGCGACTGGACAACAGGAACATAAAATCCTGGGACTCTGGAAATTCACCTCAATGAGCATCTTGGCTTCCTGGGGGTTCAATTGCCTCCTAGCCCTGGGCCAGCCCTTCTCTGCCAGCTCTCTGGGTCCTTCTTTCTCCACTAAACAGTCTGAACCACTTTAGAGCAGTCTGGCTCAAATAAAGGAGAGCCATTCCAGTTCTTTCCCTCAAGGATGAGTGTTTACACAGGCAGAGACGGTGCCTTTAGAAGTGGCTCGTTTAACACATCTCTGGACAAGGATCTTCTATTTCTGTAATGACTAGCCCAATACATCAAAGAAATCTAGCCACTTACACACACCTTCAACAGTTTTCTGACACCTTAATAACTGAGATCCATGCACTTCACCAAGGTGGTTAAAAAAAAAAACTTCCTGTTTTCTTGAAACTTCCCTATTTAAAGCCACTGTCTCTCACCCTGGTTAAGCTTCCTCCTTTCAGCCTTCTCCCCAGCCTCCTAAGCACACCATCTCCAAAAACCAGTCTCCAATGCCAACATGTAAGCCTTGCCAAGTTTTAACCCTTCCATGAAGCATGTCTGAAATTTCAACATTCTCCAAAAGGCACACCTCACCCTCATGAATGACTTCTTTCTCTTCACTCCTGTGGTTATTTTGTAAAATGTCCTCACTCACACTGGTTAATTCAGAAAATATTTATAAAGACTTACTGCATGCCAGGAGTTTTTTAAGTTCCACTAACAATTCTAAGATGTATAGAGTAGGCAACGCAACTCATTTCAGTATTCTTGCCTGGGAAATCCCATGGATAGATGAGCCTGGCGGGCTACAGTCCATGGGGTCGCAAAAGAGTTGGACACGACTGAACAACTAGGCAACAACATAGAGTAGGCAGCCCTATTCCCGGGGAGCTTGAAGCTCAGTGAGGGGGCACGACACCTACTGCATGGTAGGTGCTATGTTTGGGATATTCTCCAAGCACCACGAAAAACCATCTCAGACTTGGGGACCCTAAAAAGGCTTTGTGGAAAAAGAAATGGGGAAGAGCATCCCAAGCAGTAAGCAGACAGGCAAAAGTCCAGACATTGGGTCAGCTAGGCCAGAACACAAGTTCAGGCAGGGCAAGGGGAGGTGAGAGGAGGTGGGAGTGGAGCCCAGGGTCTAAAGCATGAAGAATCTTTTCAGTCACTCTCAGAAGGTTGGTCTTGATCCCTGAGGCAGATGGGCCATTTAAGAAAATTGCTTTGTGGTGAGCTGAACACATTGGATGGGGCGAGGGAGCTGCAAGAGTGAAGCTATGCCATGTGGGATCCACATAGGAACCAGACAAGGGTTTCTTCCTTGAGGAGACAACTGGAAGGCTTCAAGTTCCCCAGATGAGAGGGGACTAAGGCCTGAGTTCAGCAGAAGACTGTTGTCCCAGTGTTTACTTCTCCATTCCTGTGTATGCACGTCTCCTTCCTTGGAATGGAAGCCCTGAGTTGGCCACAAGAGAAGCTACCGCAATGAGAAGCCCAAGCGCCACAACTGAAGAAAGCCTGCTGCTGCTGCTGCTGAGTCGCTTCAGTCGTGTCCGACTCTGTGCGACCCCATAGACGGCAGCCCACCAGGCTCCCCCGTCCCTGGGATTCTGCAGGCAAGAACACTGGAGTGGGTTGCCATTTCCTTCTCCAATGCATGAAAGAGAAAAGTGAAAGTGAAGTAGCTCAGTCTGTCCGACTGTTAGCGACCCCATGGACTGCAGCCCACCAGGCTATTCCGTCCATTGGATTTTCCAGGCAAGAGTACTGGGGTGGGGTGCCATTGCCTTCCCCGCCAGGGGCACTAGAGGGAGACTTTAAGGCAGGAGGAGGAAGGACGGACTTTGGCTCACAGTGCCCCCTTTATCCTTGCCTGCAGAATCCCTTGGACAGAGGAGCCTAGCAGGCTACCGTACACAGGGTCACACCATTGGACACGCATGCACGCCCCTTTACCCTGACAGTAGTAGCAGCTGATTTCAGACCTCTTTTCAGCTCTCTGAAATACTGCAGCCCTCAGAAGTCTGAGTCTCAGCTCTGTGGAGCCCCTCCTAGAACATGGCTCATGTTACCTGCAGGCTTTACCTCAGTTACCTCAGTGTCCCTTTGCTTTTTTCAGACCTTTAACATCTGTATAACTAATTTAATTTCCAAGTTAAATTCTCTCCGCTGAGCTACTAATAGTTTCTATAGAGGTTTCTTTAACTTAATAAAAATAATTTTATACTTACAGAAAATACAGAATAATACAGAAAAATTCTAGACATCCTTTATACTTTCACTCACATCCATTATTTTTTTTCCCATTGAGGTGAAACTCACATAATATAAAATTAACTATTTTAAAGTGAACAAGTCAGTAACAATCAGCACATTAAAAATGAATCTATCAACTTTTATCATTTTCCCACATTTGTTTCATAATTCATTATCTCTATAATACATATATGTGGATGCTTTATTATGCATAATATTAATTATTTTTCCTGAACTATTTGTAGATTACATACATCATACTCCTTTACCTCTTAGTACAATTATATGTGTTTTAGAATATATTCGAATATAACCATTGGTTGAGCTTCCCTGGTGACTCAGACAGTAAAGAATATGCCTGCAATGGAGGAGACATGAGTTCGATCCCTGAGTTGAAAAGATCTCCTAAAGAAAGGGATAGTTTCCTACTCCAGTATTCTTTCTTGGAGAATTCCACGGACAGAAGAGCCTGGTGGGATCATAAAGAGTCAGACAGGACTGAGCGATTAACAGTTTCACTTCACTTTCACTTTGACTTATAACCACTGGTACATTATTTAATCTTTAATCCATATTCTATTTTTGCAAAAAGATTCCACAGAGAATGTATCAGTTTACAGGGAATACATTTTAGCACTTTTGTTCTTTATCTTATTTGTATCCTATGTAATGGCTGTAAGAAAGATAATTTGAAAATAGTGTTAACCCAAGTAGATTCAAAAGATGTGGCTTTTTCAAAAATGATACACTCAATATTGCAAAATATAATTCTTAGGATTCAAAAAACTTACCTTATATAGTTGAGATTGGAATTTTAGTTTAATTCTTGTAAAGTACAAGTATTTTTTTGTCTCTTCCACTCTGAAGTCTTGCTATTTGGCTTTATTTTTAACTTTATGATGTACATATTTACAGGTCTGCTATAAACAGCTGAGTAAAAACTCAGGAAGGTAGCAAACAGTTCATCTGTTTTACAGACATGGATCCTGGCAGAGGAGAAGAGGAAAAACGGCCCTCAGCCTGATTCTCCTGCACATTTTACTGTCCTTGAGGCATTTGCACTGCCCAAAGGAGAAGGAAAATTGTTTTCCAGCCTTAGGTCTAGTGCCAAAGTTATTCTTGGAACTACTCCCTTAATCTGTCAGTTTCATTTTTCCCATGGAGATGTGATCAAGGCAGCCATACCGTCCCAGTCAAGAGCTAGGTTGGAACTTGATTGCTCCCATAGACAACTGGCTTGGGGAAAAAAAAAAAAAACCCTGCAGAGGGGTTTCAGTAAGTGACCAGAAACAGCTGAGAGCTGGTACTAAGACCTGAAGCTCACCTTACGTGTGAGTTCAGTCTTTCTACAGAGCTAGTGGCTAACAGATACAAAGGAATTAAGCACCTCTGTGGAAACTTCCCTGCTGGTCCAGTGGTTAAGAGTCTGTACTTCTACAGCAGGGGCAAAGGTGTGATCCCTGGTCAGGGAACTAAGATCAACTTGATCCCTAGATTGGGAAGAAGATCCCCTGAAGGAGGACATGGCAACCCACTCCACTATTCTTGCCTGGAAAATCCCATGGACAGAGGAGACTGGTGGGCTCCTCCCGTCCATACGGTCGTAAAGAGTCGGACATAACTTAGCAGCTAAACAACAGGGAGCTATGAGGGGCGGTCAAAAAAATCACCTCCAGGGATTTCTCAGGAAAGAAAAGACTGAGGAATCAAATTTCAAAGCTCCTTAGTGTTGGTCTCTAGCTCGTTTCCCAAGTTCTTCATTTTCACTCTCTTTTCCAATCTGCTCTATTCAAGAATCTGGGTTTTGGTGCCAGATAGACCTCAGCTCACATCCAAGCTTTGTCCTTTCCTGGCTTGGGACCACAGGTGAGTTAGTTAGCCTCCCAGAGACAAAGGATCCTCACTGAGAAAACTGGGCTCACTACCTTCCTTGCAGTGTTGTTGTGAGAATTAAAGGAAGTAAAATGTGTGGGCATAGTGCCTCACACAGTCCTGACAAATAAGCCTCAGCAAATGCTAGTTTTTTCCTATTATCACTTTTCTATCTTTCTTACCGATGGACTGAAACTCACTCTTCTGGAGCTTATAGTTTTAAGCAGTATTAAATAAGAAAAGAAACATATGGTAAGACAATCTGAATGAAAATTCCAGGCTTTACCCGGGCCTAACTTAGAATTTAGAAATTTTAGAAATATCCATTCCTTTCTAGAAGGTAAGATTTCAAACCCTCAGAAATGCATTTTGCAGTGTTTATAGCCACACTATTAGAAAAACCATACCTTTGAATGGAATTCTGGCAGGTTTTATAATCAAGTCAAAATCCCTGAAGGAGGACATGGCAACCCACTCCACTATTCTTGCCTGGAAAATCCCATGGACAGAGGAGACTGGTGGGCTCCTCCCGTCCATACGGTCGTAAAGAGTCGGACATAACTTAGCAGCTAAACAACAGGGAGCTATGAGGGGCGGTCAAAAAAATCACCTCCAGGGATTTCTCAGGAAAGAAAAGACTGAGGAATCAAATTTCAAAGCTCCTTAGTGTTGGTCTCTAGCTCGTTTCCCAAGTTCTTCATTTTCACTCTCTTTTCCAATCTGCTCTATTCAAGAATCTGGGTTTTGGTGCCAGATAGACCTCAGCTCACATCCAAGCTTTGTCCTTTCCTGGCTTGGGACCACAGGTGAGTTAGTTAGCCTCCCAGAGACAAAGGATCCTCACTGAGAAAACTGGGCTCACTACCTTCCTTGCAGTGTTGTTGTGAGAATTAAAGGAAGTAAAATGTGTGGGCATAGTGCCTCACACAGTCCTGACAAATAAGCCTCAGCAAATGCTAGTTTTTTCCTATTATCACTTTTCTATCTTTCTTACCGATGGACTGAAACTCACTCTTCTGGAGCTTATAGTTTTAAGCAGTATTAAATAAGAAAAGAAACATATGGTAAGACAATCTGAATGAAAATTCCAGGCTTTACCCGGGCCTAACTTAGAATTTAGAAATTTTAGAAATATCCATTCCTTTCTAGAAGGTAAGATTTCAAACCCTCAGAAATGCATTTTGCAGTGTTTATAGCCACACTATTAGAAAAACCATACCTTTGAATGGAATTCTGGCAGGTTTTATAATCAAGTCAAAACTATAATTTATATGTAACTATTTCACAGTCCTGTAAAGCAATTCAGATACAAATGGAATTTTTACAAAAATCAAGTTTATCCTTTCTTTTCTCTCCTGAGAGAATATATAAAAGGTAGCTCTCAAGTATACAGAATGGTTTTTATCATAGACTTTGGAAATTTTCTGAAATAAGTGGTTTCCAGATTTTATGAACACAAATATACAGTAATGAATGATTTTACTCTGAATTCTTTATTTGTTGATATCTAACACAGACTAACTTATTTAACCACAGTGGCAGAGATTAGCTAGCTGTTTACAAAACCCGCTTCCTTCTCCACCTAGGCACACACTTGAACTATATTTCCAAACCTTCCTTGTCCTTAGGTATGCCTAGTGGTATGTGGTCAAAGCGGTCTTCCCAGGTGGTGCTGGAGAGGAGAGGGAAAAAGATGGCTTAAAACTCAACATTCAAAAAAACTAAGATCATGGCATCTGGTCCCATCACTTCATAGCAAATAGATGGGGACAAAATAAAAGCAGTGACAGACTTTATTTTCTTAGGCTCCAAAATCACTGTAGATGGTGACTGCAGCCATGAAATTAAAAGATGCTTGCCCCTTGGAAGAAAAGCGATGACAAATCTAGACACTGTATTAAAAAGCAGAGACATCACTTTGCTGACTAAGGTCCTTATAGTCAAAGCTGTGGTTTTTCCAATAGTCATGTATGGATGTGAGGGTTGGACCATAAAGAAGGCTGAGCGCTAAAGAATTGATGCTTTTGAAATGCAGTGCTGGAGATGACTCCTGGGAGTCCCTTGGACAAGAAGGAGATAAAACTAGTTAATCCTGAGGAAATCAAAAGATGTGGTTTTTCCAAAAATGATACATTCAATATGCAAAATATAATTCCTAGGATTCAAAAAACTTATACTTTATAGTTGAGGTTGGAATTTTAGTTCAGTTCTTATAAAGTACAAGTGTTTTCATGTTTCTCAACATTTCTCTAAAAATATTAGGTTTTAAGCCAGCTTTTTCACTCCCCTCTCCAGTGCCTTCTGGGAAGACCTCTTTGGTCCCATCCACTAACCATACCTAAGGACAAGGAAGGTTTAGAAATATGGTTCAGGTGTGTGTGTAGGTGGAGAAGGAAGTGGGTTTGTTAAACAGCTAGCTAATCTCTGCTGCTGAGGTTGAATTAGTCTGTATTAGATATCTATGAATAAGAGCTCAGAGTAAAATCATTCATTACTATATATTTGTATTCATAAAATCTGGAAACAACCCTGAATATTCATTGGAAGGACTGATGCTGAAGCTGAATACTTTGGCCACCTGATGCAAAGAGCCAACTCATTGCAAAAGGAGAAGGGGACGACAGAGGATGAGATGGTGGGATGGCATCACCGACGCGATGGACATGAGTTTGAGCAAGCTCCTGGGGATAATGAAGGATAGGTAAGCCTTGCACGCGGCAGTCCGCAGGGGTCGAAAAAGTTGAACATGACTTAGCAACTGAGCAAACAACAATAATGTGGCGCTAATGGTAAAGAATCTGCCTACCAATGCAGGAGGTGCAGAAGACCAGGGCTCCCCGGGTGGGGAAGATCGCCTGGAGCAGGAACGACAACTCACTTTGCCTGGAGAATCCCATGGACAGAGGAATCTTGCAGGGTTGGATGCAACTGGGTGCATACACGCACCCATCCACACATGCACACACACACACACACACACACACACACGGTCAAGAGTAATATGTAGTACTTCCAAGACTGGCCCATTAAACATCTCTGCGTTGTCCTCCACGCCCTTGGACCCTCCCAGCTGACAGGAAGGGAGGTAACCCCCAGGACAACCTTGGGAGACATCTTTGGAATGTGGGAGGAGCCACGTATAGAAGGAGCCTTGATCCCAACTGGAAACACCTACATTAGACTATTTTTGTGAGTGGGAAATAAGCTTTTCGCGCCAAGCTACTGAGATTTGAGGAGGTTTATCTCTATAGCAGCTAGTATTACAATACAGTCTTAATCACCAAATACCATTTCAGAGTCCTCAAATGTCTTTATATCAGTCCCTCCCTGCCTCCCTCGCCTCCCTCTCTTCCTTCCTTCCTCTCCCAGTATTATCAATAACTGAGCATCCACCACATTCCTTCCAGGCACTATGCTAGGCACTGGGGGTTTGGATGAACAAAGCAGATGAATCTTTGTCCTTGAGAAGCTCACATTATAATGGAGGAGACAGGAAATAAATAAGTAAATAATACGGTTTTAAGTACTGAAAATTGCTTAGACGAAAACTAAAAAAGAATTTAAAAAAGAAAAGAGAAAGAGAGTTACAAGGAGGATCTTGAAGACAAGGTGGTTAGAACAGGGCTTTCTGAGGACATAGCATTTGACCAGAGACCGGAATAATACAAAGAAGCTAGTCAGACAAAGATCTAAAAGGGCAAAGAGCTCAATTCTTTCTCTAAAAACAGTGACCTGTAGGAGAAAAACAAACACAATAATAAAAAAGGAAAAACCGAAGTGACTCGACTCAGTCAAAGAGAAATGAAACTCAACCCCCAGATTTATGTGTTCTGAGCCCAACTTTGCCCTTGGCCAAGGCTCTTCAGCAGTGTAAATAAGCTCTTCCTCTTTTTTGGCATCTTCCATCCCTCCCAGTCTTCAATGTGAAGTTTGCCCATGTATTCAGGCAACTCAAAAAATACAGTAATATGGCAGACTTCATTCTTAGATATTTATAAATGCTGAGAACTCCAACAGGTTAACTTCTCCAGTTCTTAATTCTCTCTCCTTGAAAAATAGAAAGAATCCCAATAACTCAGTTACTTCATAGGTTTGTTCTGATGATAGATAAGGTTGTACACATAAAATGCTAGTACAGAATAAGTACTAAAGAATGTTTTTAGTAAGGTTAATCTAACCTGCTGCATGTTGTCAAATATTTGAGTCCATCTTCTTAAAAAACCAAGATATTTCTGCCTTCTTTTGGGTTGCATTACACTTCAATCCTGGTCTGAAAGAAAAGGATAGTCTTGCCTGGAGGCTTTGTCAGCAGCGGCAGCCTGCAGCTGGTTGTGGTATGCAGGAAGCTGTATGTTAAGGTTGCTTATTCCAGAACAGCTGATCTGAGATACCCATCTGACTGTCTGAGGCAAAATCACCTCAATCCGAACCATGAGTTGTAATCTGTTTGCGTGTTGAGAGATCAATCTGTGGATCATGGCTGGAAACTTTTAAAATGTTATTGAAGTATAAAATAAAAGTGAACACACGAAAAAATGTTGAACTCCAGGGACTTCCTTGGCCGTCCAGTGATTAAGATTCTATGCTTCTGCTGCAGGGGCCCCAGGTTCAATCCCTGGTCAGGGTACTAAGATCCCATATGCAGCGTGGTGTGGCCAAAAAAAAAGATTTTTTTTTAAGTGTCGAACTTCAGAAAAAAAGCAAATGTCAAACTCAGAAATTACCTGGTGGTCCAGGTTAGGACTCTATGCTCTCACTGCCCAGGATCCAGGTTCATTCCCTGGTTAGGGAACTAAGACCTCACAAGCCACACAGCATGATCAAAAAATAAAATTTTAAAAACTGCTGAATTCAATAAATGTTTACAGAATGGACATACCAGTATAGCCAACCTGACATGAGGAAACAGAAACCCTCCTCACACACCCTCCCAGTCACTGCCTATCTCCAAAGCTACTAGCCTGCTTTCTAGTGCTAAGCATAACATTTTGTCTTCTTGGAGTTTCATTGAAATAAAATCCTATGGTGTGTGTTCTTTTGTATGGTGCTTCTTTTGCTTAGCATTGTATTTGTGAAACTCATCCATGTCATTGTGTGGGTCAGTAGTTCTCATTCCCATAGAGTATTTCACTATATGAATATACGGCCACTTATCTATTCAACTGTTAAGGAACATCTGCGTTGTTTTCAGTTTGGGGCCATTACAGATAATGATGTAAAAGAATAGCCATTTTATCATGCTCAAAGATTCTATGAGTTAGGGGTTTGTAAAGAGTTCTGTAGGGATGGCTGACGGAGAAGGCAATAGCACCCCACTCCAGCACTCTTGCCTGGAAAATCCCATGGACGGAGGAGCCTGGCGGGCTGCAGTCCATGGGGTCGCTGTTCACTTTCATGCATTGGAGAAGGAAATGGCAACCCACTCCAGTGTTCTTGCCTGGAGAATCCCAGGGACAGGGGAGCCTGGTGGGCTGCTGTCTATGGGGTCACACAGAGTCGGACATGACTGAAGCGACTTAGCAGCAGCAGCAGCAGGGATGGCTGATCTCTGCTCCAGTGAAGTCTGGGCCTTCAGCTGAAAAGACTCAGTGGTTGTGGGTGAGTTGGCAGTGGCACCAGCATATATATGGCAGCTGGGCTGAAAGGACTCTAAGACTGACTATTGCCGTTTGGGTCAACTCTGTGTGAACTCTACTGGTAGTGTGACTTCCTCACAGCTTGGTGGCCTCAGGGCAGATGGACTTCTTACACAAAGGCTCAGAATTCTAAACATGAGTGTTCCCAGGAACAAGGAAGAAGCTCCGCGGCTTTTTCTACTGTAAGACAGGGTAACTGATTTGCCTCTACCCATCTTAGGTTCATTGGTTCTGTGTGTATGCGCTCCATTGTGTCCAACTCTGCAATCCCATGGACTGTAGCTGGCTTTGCTCCTCTGTCCATGGGATTCTGCAGGCACGAATATTGATTGGAGTGGGTTGCCGTTTCCTACTCCAGGGAATCTTCCCAACCTAGGGATCAAGCCCTCATCTTTTGCGTCTCCTGCACTGGCAGGTGGACTCTTTACCACTGCACCACACTCTGTGTGTGTGTGCACTCATTCGTGTCCGACTCTTTGCGGCCCCATAGACTGTAGCCTGCCAGGCTCCTCTGCAGTTTTCCAGGTAAGAATACTGGAGTGGGTTGCCGTTTCTATAAATTAGACTGACACATACACAACAACAACAAAAAGATAAATAGAGAAAAACAAAAGTTTATTAACATATGCTTTGCATACACATGGGAACCCTCCATGATGAGTAACACAAAGAGCAGTGAGAACTTGGGCTTATATAGTGCCTTAACCAAAAAACAATCAATTTTCAGGGAAGTGACAAGACAAATGAAAAGAATTTTAAGTTTCTAGGACAGCAAATTGTGGGAACGTAAATATATGGGGGAACTAGTGGGAGATAAGGGCTGGACTTATGAGTCTACTATTCTGTTCTTCCTGGTAGAGCAGAGAGAGGGAGCGTCATTATAAATTTATGTCGTACACAGTAGGAGGAAGGCAGAGAGCTTTCCTTATATTTGCTTGTTTCTCAATTGCCTTCAGCTCAAAGAATCCTAATGCCAAGTGGCACACTGTTGGGGCGCATATTCTTCTCTCCATTGGCTTAACTTTGGAAGTCACATGGCATCACCTCCACACCATTCTATCATTCCAAATGAGCCACAAGCCTGCCTAGGTTCAACGAAAAGAGGCACAGATCCTACCTCTCCTAGTGAAGAGTCGCTGGGTTATGTTATAGGGAAGCACATGTGACAGAAAATCTTTTACAGCCATCTTTGGAAAATATCAATTGCCTCAGCTCTATGACCATTCTGGGACATTTTTTCATGACCGCATGTACATTTCTGTCCAGTATGTATTATACCTTGGAGCTTAGTTGCTGAGTTGAAGTGTGTATGTTTGCTAAACTTTAGTAGATAATGCTAAATAGTTGTTTTTGGCTTGTGCCAATTTATACTCCCATAATATGTGAAAATTACAGTTCCTCTATATCTTTGCTAACAGTTGGCATTGTTTTCCTCAGTTTAGCCATTTGGCAGGATGCACAGTGGCACTGCAGGCTTCCCAAGTGGTGCTACTGGTAAAGAAGCTGCTTGCCAATGCAGGAGACGTAAGGACCAGGGGTTCGGTCCCTTGGCTGGGAAGATCCCCTGGAGGAGGGCATGGCAGTCCACTCCAGTATTCTTGCCTGGAAAATCCCATGGACAGAGGAGCCTGTTGGGCTGCAGTCTATAGGGTGGCATAGAGTTGGGCATGACTGAACAACAGCATGTGCATGCACGTAGTGTTATTGCATTGTGGTTTTAAATTTGCATTTCTCTGATAACTAATGAAGTTGAGAACTTTTTTATCTGTTTATTGGCCATTTAAATATCTTCTTTTGTGAAGTGCTAGTTCAGAGGGCCTTACGGCAGAAAGTGAAGAACTAAAGAGCCTCATGAAGAAAGTGAAAGAGGAGAGTGAAAAAGTTGGCTTAAAGCTCAACATTCAGAAAACAAAGATCATGGCATCCAGTCCACAATTCAAGGCAAATAGATGGAGAAACAATGGAAAGAGTGTCAGACTTTATTTTGGGGCGGCTCCAAAATCACTGCAGATGGTGATTGCGTCGTCTTTTGACGCTTACTCCTTGGAAGAAAAGTTATGACCAACCTAGACAACATATTAAAAAGCAGAGAGATTACTTTTCCAACAAAGGTCCATCTAGTCAAGGCTATGGTTTTTCCAGTAGTCATGTATGGATGTGAGAGCTGGACCATAAAGAGGGCTGAGCACTGAAGAACTGATGCTTTTGAACTGTGGCGTTGGAGAAGACTCTTGAGAGTCCCTTGGACAGCAAGGAGATCCAACCAGTCCATCCTAAAGGAAATCAGTCCTGAATATTCATTGGAAGGACTGATGTTGAAGCTGAAACTCCAATACTTTGGCCACCTGATGCAAAGAACTAACTTATTTGAAAAGACCCTGATGCTGGGAAAGATTGAAGGTGGGAGGAAAAGGGGACAATAGAGGATGAGCTGATTGGATGGCATCACTGACTCAATAGACATGAGTTTGAGTAAGCTCGAGAGTTGGTGATGGACAGGGAGGCCTGGTGTGCTGCACTCCATGGGGTTATAAAGAGTCCGACACTACTGAGCGACTGAACTAGAGAGCCAGTACGTTTTTTAATCGATTAGATTCGAAATAGCAGAATATACCATTCATGGCAAGAGTAGATATTTTTTCCTGAAACATTGTTTTAGTTTTATATATTGTAGTAGTTGCTGTGGGGTATTCCTCAGATTCTTTCATTTATGATTAAGCACACACTCCTCAGTTCCTAAGAATGTTGCCTGCTGCTGACTAACTGCTCAAAATCTAACCCTTCCCCAGAAATTGCCCTTGGCAGGTTTATAGGTGACTCAGTGGTAAAGAATCCTCCTGCCAATGCAGCAGACATGGGTTCAATCCCTGGATCAGGGAGATCCCCTTCAGTAGGAAATGGCAACTCAATTCAGTATTCTTGCCTAGAAAACACCCATGGACAGAGGAGCCTAGCCAGCTGCAATCCATGCAGTCTCAAACAGTCGGATATGACTGAACCACTGAGCACGGGCACTGAGGGAACTGAGTCACGCAGGCTAAGGCCCCTCCCTAAGGAAAGCCCGAATCCAGTGACTGGTCACCTTGGGAGGTAGGTGCAAAGGTCCAATCCTCCTAGAAGTATTCTGGCTTGCCTGGAACTTTAAACCTGAATGTCCTTTGTCCTTTGAGAGCTCTCAGTCCTGGGTAAATTGGAAATGTTGGTCAACCCTTGCCACAATTTGAGATGCCATCAATAAATCAACTTCAGAACTCTTTGTATCAATCAACTGAAGCTTCACTTAGATTGCAGGAGCATCAGTCACTAAGTTCTACTTTTTCCTCTGCCCAATTCTGTGCCCTTTTTACTTTCAAAAGTACTGATCCTAGAGAATGCCCCAATAAATGAGCTGCATCAACTCTCCATCCAGAATCTGCTTCCCAGGGAACCCAAGTATTATACACATGTGTGTGCTAAGTCACTTCAGTCATGTCTGACTCTGTGCTACCCTCTGTCCATGGGATTCTCCAGTGATCAAATGGAGAATCTCTCTGTCCATGGAATTCTCCAATGATAAAATGCCTTTTCTTGCTGGCCCAAAAAGATATGGAAGCCACTGTTGGAGTAGTTATTACTGTCTTGCCCACCCCGTGCTCCTCTCTTCCTTTAGTGACAGCACCCTGCTTCTTCAGGGGAGATAGTACTCCTCTCACTCAAGTCAGAGGTTTCTGTGGGCATATCCAATTTAAGCACCCCCATCCTCTGCCAACTCTCAAGCATCGTCGGAGTGGGTCTGTGACTCAACCCAGGCCAATCAGAATCCCTTCCTAGAATTATTCTATTCAACATTAGAGAAAAAGAGTCCTTTCTAGGCCAGCCTCCCCACTATCATATTGAACCAGAGGCCATATAACCCATATACAGACAGACAAGTAGGGGAAATGTGGAGAAAGGGATTCCTGTGACATTACACTTTGGTTCCAAGGCAGCCTGAGACCCATGTGAACCTCCACCTTCCCCTGGCTCTCCTCCCCTT
Organism: Oreotragus oreotragus; assembly: GCA_006410675.1. NCBI lineage: Eukaryota > Metazoa > Chordata > Mammalia > Artiodactyla > Bovidae > Oreotragus > Oreotragus oreotragus. The sequence continues at coordinate 111,108 of SJYX01006964.1, forward strand.
GGGCTTCGGCCATTTTCAGTGAGAAAGATTCTAATTAGTGCACAGGCTTTTGAGAAGAGCACGTTGTGATAAATCATCAGGAAAATAATCAATAGCTGTCCTGCTGCTTCTATCTAATTTTTTTGATGTCTTCTATTTATCTGTCTTCCTTTCCTTCATCTTGTTTTCTCTACTTAATCAAATTAAATCCCTCCAAGATTTGTTCAAATGTTCCCTGCTCGATCAAACTTTCCTGACACTCCCAGTTTACATGCATGCAGCCCACAAACATTTTTGAGCTCTTGCTACTCTTATATTTAAAGTGCTGCTGTTGCAGAGGAGGGGCTCAAGAGGGAGGAAATACACGTATACTTATGACTGATTCATGTTGGTATATGGCAGAAACCAACACAACATTGTAAAGCGATTATCATCCAATTTAAAAATTTGAGGCCCAAAGATGGAACAATGCACAGCCCAGACCTACAGGTGCTTTGGTATCATAGTGGAGGAAGCCAGCTAATAGACAGTTACCCTATGAGGCGGCAAGTGCAATGACAGAAACATTAGAGAGCCTGCAGGAGGGGAAGTGTGTGGCAGCTAGCCTTCAGAATGGTCCTCAATGCTCTCTGCCTCCTGCTGTTCACACTCTGTATAGTTCCCCAGCATCTTATCAGGGTTTGTCTCTGTAAGCAATAGAATACCAGGGAACTAATGGTGTATGACTTCTAAGGCTAGGTCAAAGGTTGACCGACGTTTTTTCCTAAAAGGTAGTAGATATCGTAAATATCTTAAACTTTACAGGCTATATGGTTTCTATTGTAACTACTCAACGCCGTCACTATAGCAAGAATGCAACCAGTAAGTAAATGATGACTGTAGTTGTGATCTAAGAGAACTTTATTTACAAAGAAGGTAGCAGGGTAGCTTTATCGGTCACTTATAGTTTGCCAATTCCTGGTCTAGGTCATAAAACACATTGCACTTTTGACTTGTTCTTTTGGGTCTCTTGCTCTGGGGGAAGTCAACTGCCATGTCATAAGGACATCTGAGTAGGTAAGGAATCAGTGCCTCTGCCAGCAGCCAGCACCAAGTGGGCCAGTCTTATGACCGGGCCGTCTTCTAAGCGAATTCTTCAGCCTTATCAAACCTTCGGATGACATTGCAGCCCAGTGGGCATTTTGACCATAACTTCATGAGCGATCTCAAGCCAGGAGCGCCAGGTAAAGTTCTCCCAAATTCCTGAAATTGTCTGAGCTAGTTAGCATTTACTGTTGCTTACGTTTTGACCTAGTGCACAAACAGAGAACTAAAGCCACAGGTTTGTTTTCCTGCTGACCTCTGAGATAGCTGTTAAGAAACAGTAAGCTAGGACTTCCCTGGTGGTCCAGTTGTTAAGACTTCAAGCTTCCAATGCAAGGGGTGAGGTTTCAATCCCTGGTCAGGGAATTAAGATACCACATGCTGTGTGGTGTGGCAAAAATAACCCAGAAACGGTGGCTGTTGGCACATTATGAATCAACTACATTTCAATTTAAAAAGCATAAAGAAAGAAAGAGGAGGCTTGCTGTAGCCTAGGTTCTTTAGTTAATTCGTCTATTTGAATTACAAATACATAAATACAAACTCGTGGTGAAAAGATTCAGATAATACAGAAGTACAGAAATCAAATAAGAACAGCCTCCTGTATCAACTCCCAGCTGTAGATGAAGAATTTCACCTGCTATAACAGTAAACAAAGGATGTTGGGGCTGTCAAACTGTCAGTCACTGTAGCCATCTCCCTTAGGGGGTTCAGGATCAAGTCAAGCAGGATGCTGGCCCTGGTATACGTCAAAGGGTTGATTTCAGTGAGCCTATACTCTTGCATCTTCTCATGCACAGAAAAGTGCTAAGCTTATCAAGTTGAGAGGCCAGGTTTTCCTGTTGTTGTTCAGTGGCTAAGTCATGTCCCAACTCTGCAACCCCACGAACTGCAGCACGCCGGGCTCCTCTGTCCTCTACTATTTCCTGGAGTTTGCTTGGATTCATAATCATTGGTGATGCTATCTAACCATCTTACCATTTTCTTTAATTAATAGTAATGTCTTAAGACTTCTCTGGCCTTCCAGTGGTTAAGGTTCCACACTTCCATTGCACGGGGTATGGGTTATATCCCTGGTCAAGTAACTAGGATCCCACATGCCTTGTGAGACATGACCAAACTAAGATTAAAACAAACCAACTAACAAAAAAACCAATAATCTTTTGATGTTCCAACTAGCTGGGGTTTTTGTTTGTTTGTTTGGCTTTTGGTTTTTTGCAAACATTTCTTTAAGTCCTGGCTTCTCTCTTACCTCTTCAGAACAGTCCCTCAGAGCTGTCTAACAAGCTGTCTCCTGGGCTTAAGTCCTAAGCAAGTTCACTGAGTAAACCATATTTCTCAGCTTTTATTAGGTTGTGCTTTTTATTTTTTCCAGTCGACACTATCCTCTTTGCCCCAACACTGCCCTTAGAAGAGGTGTTGGCATGTTTGTGTATCATCTTTTGGCCCCCTTTCTGTAGCATGGGTGCCTACTGGCTTCTTCCTTTCTTATTTCCTCAGCACCTTGTGAGGAAAATAAACTCAAGAGTTTATTTTGCTCTATTTTGACTGCAAGGAGATCCAACCAATCCGTTCTGAAGGAGATCAACCCTGGGATTTCTTTGGAGGGACTGATGCTGAGGCTGAAACTCCAGTACTTTGGCCACCTCATGCGAAGAGTTGACTCATTGGAAAAGACTCTGATGCTGGGAGGGATGGGGGCAGGAGGAGAAGGGGATGACCGAGGATGAGATGGCTGGATGGCATCACGGACTCGATGGACGTGAGTCTGAGTGAACTCCGGGAAATGGTGATGGACAGGGAGGCCTGGCGTGCTGCGATTCATGGGGTCGCAAAGAGTCGGACACGACTGAGCGACTGAACTGAACTGAACTTTGTCGTAATGATTTGTCATTTTCTCCAGAGACAGCTTCCCAAATGTGGGACCAGTGTAATCACATGAGGCCCCATGCAATTAGAAGAGCCCAAACTTGATTTAAGGCTCTGTTGTCACTATAGTGAAATTTTCATAACTATTCTTTAAAATTCTTAAACATATTTTAACAAGGAGCCTTGCATTTTGCTTTTATGCTATGCATGGTTTTCATGTTTATCTTCCCTGAGATTACAAAGACAGGAGCCCTGGGCAGCAATCTTGTGATGGACTTCTTTGAATTCCTCACAGCATCTTGAGAATACCCACAGTAAATGTTTGCTATTATGAAGGGAAATTTTCTTATCTCTGAAGGACTTCTTTCTTACTTTTTTGTTTTTGTTTTGTGAAGCCATGCATAGCTGTCTTTGATGACAATCAACAAACATAGAATAATCCAGAGTTCTTATTATCCCAGTGGAGTCCCACTTTCTGTCTGGTTTTTGCATGCTGCTCTGAGCTGCATTTGTTCCAGGCAAAGAACAAAGAAGAATGCCGTTCTCTGTTTCTCATTTAGAGAGATCCATAAACACATTCTCAAGAAGCAAGAACTTCAGCCCCTTGCAGCCTGTAAGCTCCATGTTTCCACAAGACCTATACTCAAAGAAGGATTGTGAGCCAAGCATAATGAAGCTCATGTTTCTAGGCAAGCAGTGAGCAGGAGTTAGTGAACAAGTAACGGAACCTATATCTATGATGTTTAATTTTTTTCATCTGTCTATACTTCAGTTAATGATCCTTCTAGTCATTTCAAGTGTTCGATGTTCCTTGAATTTCAGTCATTAGGAAGATTTACCATAATTTCCTGAAAAAAAAAAAAATTAGATTTCAGGTTGTTCTGGTTAACTTTTTAGAGCAGCTTATATAAATTCAAATTCTCTACTTTTTCAATTTTATTTTCAGGTATTTCTTTAAACCATGTTCCTCAAGTGTGAAAATAATTTTTCTCCGATTTTTATTACTTAAATATGTTATGCTTTTGAGAGTGTATCTTCTATGTATGCCATGTTTTATTTATTTATTTATTGGCCATGCTGTGCAGCATGTGGGATCGTAGTTCTGCAATCAGGGATTGAACCCATGCCCCCTACTGTGGAAGCACAGAGTCCCTAACCACTGGATCATGGTGGAATTCTCCATGTTTTTTTAAAAAATGGAGTAAACTGCACATCCAGAAAAGTAAAATGGTAAAAATTTAATTTAAGTAGTTTTAACATTTAAAGTGAAATTTGTGTTTTTCATTCGGCCATTCATTTAACAAATATCTATGAAGTTCCTTCTATGTGCCAGGCAGTGTTTCAGTCCTGGGGACCAGCCAAGTTCTCTGCATGCGTTATGGTGGAAGAACATAACAGAAATAAAGACAGGCCGGATAAGTAACATAATAGAGCATTTCATTTTAGCTAGTGATACGTAGTAGGGCTTCCCTGGTGGCTCAGATGGTAAGGAGTCCACCTGCAGTGCAAAATAACCAAGTTCGATCCATACACATTTGGATATTGATTTGAAAAGATCTTTAGAGTATAGTTGACCCTTGAACAACACAGGTTTAAAGAACATGTATACGTGGATTTTTCAATGAACTTGCAGGACAGTACTACAGGTTTTGTGATTGGTTGAATCTATGGACATGGAACCCTGGATACAGACCCATCTTTAAGTTATATCAGATTTTGATGGCACAGAAGGTCAGCACCGCTCATCTGCACATTGTTCAGGGGTCAACTGTATATTGTTAAATGAAAAATGGAAGTTGCAAAATAATAAGATATAGGGATCTCAGCTTTATAGGGATCTCATAGTTGCCTAACCAGAAAAAGAAAGCATATACACTAACATATAAGTATGTAAGATGCTAAAAAAAGAGAGAGAGAGACCTTTTGAATTAGGGATATCCCAATATGAAGAACAAAGAAAATAAAAGTTGTTGAATTCTCTGGGAACTTCAAAATATCTATCAGATTTTATGGCCCCCTAGAGAGGAATTTTTCCTGATGGCTTTGGAGCCATACTGACAAAAATAATTGTCAGCGTGATAATTAATATAAGATCTCTGTTTGCACTGATATGGTCCACCTCTGTGGTCAAATTGTCACATTATCTGAAATATTTTGCAGGTGAAGTGAAGTGAAGTCGCTCAGTCGTGTCCGATTCTTTGCGACCCCATGGACTGTAGCTTACTAGGCTCTTCTGTCCATGGGATTTTCCAGGCAATAGTCCTGGAGTGGATTGCCATTTCCTTCTCCAGGGGATCTTCCCAACCCAGGGATTGAACCCGGGTCTCCTGCATTGTAGACAGACGCTTTACCATCTGAGCCACCAGGGAAGTCATTTTGCAGGTAGTAGGTGCTATATAAGTATTTGCCACAAGCTGGCAGGAAGGAATGTATGAACTCACTGTGGAATGAAAAACAGATGTCACTACTTTGGAAATGTAATCAAAGCTCTTTTGAGGTACCAGGAAGAAGCATATTTGCAAATCAGGAAATACTCAACCTCAAGAAGCAAATGCTAATACGCTTTTGGTCAAAACATCTTTTTCATAGAAAGCCCTGGGTCACATTTTTACTTTGGTGACATTCAAAAATTTTAATCTGTCTAGGGAATTTATTTCCAAAATGACATTCTGAGTGACTGCTTCCACTCCCAGCAAGCTGAGTTTTGCGATAATTGCCTTTGGTGTCTGTTCTGTGGCTTTTCTCCTTTTCCTCAACCCTGTTGCCGGATATTACTATGGGAGGCTGCCCATAACAATGGAGTCTATGGCCTCAGTAAAGGCAGAGGCTGCAGGCACTGCCAACGGTTATACTGAGAGCAAAGGGAACTTCCAAGGGTTTCCTTACACTGAACTATGTGATTTTCCTTTCTAAAATGTATGCTCATGACAATCATGTCACATGATTTTGGGTTGCAGTTTCATCTCAACTCTCTTTGGCTTCCCAAGCTGTGGGCAAAGTGATTTATAATATTGCAAGGCTGCATCTGCAGTATTCAGAGGGCAGATAGAGAAAAAAGATCATCCTTAGGGTGATAATAGTGCCCTAGGGGCTGTTTTTCATAAACCCTTCCAGCCTTCCACACCCAGCAATCTTTCTTGAAGGATTAAGATATTTTATGCTCTGCCAGAGAAAGGAACTAACATTTACTGAGTAATGATTATGGGCTGTTGGCTTTATATGGATCAGTCTTAATTTTCCCTTGTTTATGAGGTATTATCAGTCTGGGGCTTTCCAGGTGGTAAAGAATCTGCCTGCCAACTTACCATGTGCAGCCTTATTCTAAATACTTTTTATCATTACAACAGTCTAACGAAGTAGATGCTACATTCCACGCCCATTTATAGACAAGGAAACTGAGATTCAGAGTTGTGGTAATTGCCCAAGGTCCTTGAGCTAGTTAGTGAAAGGGCTGGGATTGGAGCGCAGGTGGTCAGGACCTAGAACCCACATTCCACCTGAGTTGATGCTTCCTCAAACATTGCTCTCAATAATTCTATAGCATAGCACAGTGGGGTGTGTAGCAGGCATCCATTTTTGTTGGATTTCACATTGGTGAAATCATCAGGATTTTGCTAGGGATGTAATTAAGGTTTGTAGAGTCTAAATCATTTCCAGAAGTCTCAAGCAGCCTTCCTTTTTTTTTTTTTTTGGCTGTGCCACACAGCATACAGGATCTTAGTTCCCAATCCAGATATCAAACCTGTGTCCCCTGCAAAGGAAGCATAAAGCCCTAACCACTGGACTGCCAGGAAGTCCCTGCCTTTGTGTCTTTAACTTTTGTTCAACCCATTCAAATCCAGCCAGACTTCTGTCTTCATCTCTCCACACTGTGACGTCTTTAAAGTCATGGCTGTCTCCCATTTTGCCATATCTAGTATATGCATTCTACTTCTTATCTGCAAGGAGATGCAACTAGTCAATCCTAAAGGAAACTAGTCCTGAACGTTCATTGGAAGGACTGATGCTGAAGTTGAAATTCCAATCCTTTGGCCACCTGATGCAAAGAACTGACTCTTTAGCAAAGACCCTGATGCTGGGAAAGATTGAAGACAGGAAGAGAAGTGAACAACAGAGGGTGAGATGGTTGGATGGCATCACCAGCTTGATGGACATGAATTCGAGCAAACTCTGGAAGTTGGTGATGGACAGGGAAACCTGGCATGCTGCAGTCCATGAGGTTGCAGAGTCGGACACGACGGAGCAACTGAACTGCCTCCTTATCTGACACAGCCTCTCCGCAGCAGCATTTGACCCAGCCCTCTGGTTTCTCTGACACTGTACTGTTTTGTTCTCTGATATCTCTGTTCCCTCTCCAGTCTCCTTTGCTACCTCTTCATCCTCTGTCTCTAAATACTGGAGTCTCTAAATACTGGATTTCCAATTCGATACTGTATCACATCAACTCTTCTGTGTTGGCCTTTATTTCTTCTCTCATTCTTTTCCCCACTCCTTCATCCCTGTTTATCCTCATGACTTTAAATATCTTCTTGATGATGCAAATAACTCCCAAATTTATATTGTCAGCCCAGGCCTCTTTGCTGAACTCTAAGCTTAGAACTTTCTTGACTTCTCTACTGGTATGTTTCATGAACATTTAAAACTCCTTTGTTTGGGATTTCCCTGGTGACCCAGTAGCTAGGATTCCACACTCCCATTGTAGGGGCCCTGGGTCTGATCCCTGGTCAGGGAACTAGATCCTGCATGCTACAACTAAAGATCTTGCATACGTCAAAGTTCAAAGATAACATGTACCTCAGCTAAGACCTGGTGTAGCCAAACAAGTAAGTAAATAAAATAAAATTCATATGTTCAATATTAAAATTTATTGCAAGGTATGAGTAGAAAAAATAAACCCCATAAGCTGTGGAAAATGAGCAAATCTCTTTTGTCAAAGAAAATGTCTTTTCCCACATGACTACAAAGAGGAAATCAATGAGTAAGGAAAATATTTATTAGCTACTTGCCCAAAGTTAAAATATGGCTCCCAGATATGTGTGTGAGAGACAGATTTGTTTAACTTACCAGTAAGGGAACTGGTGGGTCAGGAAGATTCCTGGAGAAGGAAATGGCAACCCACTCCAGGATTCTTGCCTGGAGAATCCCATGGACAGAGGAGCCTGGCGGGCTACAGTCCATAGGGTCACAAAATGTTGGACATGACTGAGCAACTGAACAACAAAGGGAACTGGCAGAGAGTAAAGCTGTTCCAAAGACCATTTGAAGAGTGGAGATTTATAAGGTCACCCAGGAAAGACAATTGCTTCTTGACAGGAAAGCTATGACAAACCTAGACAGTGTGTTAAAAAGCAAAGACATACTTTGCCAACAAATGTTCGTATAGTCAAGGCATGGTCTTTCCAAGTAGTCATGGATAGATGTGACAGCTGGACCATATAGAAGGCAGAGTGCAGAAGAATTGGTGCTTTTGAGCTGTGGTGCTGGAGAAGAGTCTTGAGAGTCCTTTGGACTTTAAGGAGATCAAACCAGTCAATCCTAAAGGAAATCAACCCTAAATACTCATCGGAATGACTGGTACTGAAGCTCCAATACTTTGACCACCTGATGCAAAGGGCTAACTCATTGGAAAAAAAATAACCCTGATGCTAGGAGACATTGAGGGCAGGAGGAGAAGTAAGCGACAGAGGATAAAATGGTTGGATGGCATTATCGATTCGGTGGACATGAACTTGGACAAATTCTGGGAGACGATAAAGGATAAGGAAGCTTGGTGTGCTGCAATCCATGAGGTTGCAAAGTGTCAGACACGACTTGGTGACCGAACAACATCAACCAGGAAAGACACGCTAAATAAATTTGCAAGGTGAAAGACAAAACTAGTTAATGTCCTACAGGGCAATAAGACTATCCATTTGGAGATAGAATTTTTGCTGGAGAGGAATCATTCGTCTGTCAGACAAAAATCTACAAGTTAACATGTAATTTCCCAGAGTCTCCCAAAAGTGATCATTTCTCTAGAGAATTAAATCATCCTTGGGCAGGCCTGTAAGACAGACCTGAAGTGTGATATTGGAAAGATACACAGCCTTCTTTTTGCCTTATTTCCATGTTTTGGATAATTTTGATTAAGTGTGAGAATCTTTACAAACTTTTTTCTTGAGCACACAGTTTATAATAAATAAACAGAATTGGGATTTTTATTCCAAAGCTCATATTTCTTCTACCATATACCACTGACATATGGCTTTTGTTTAGGAGAGGTGCTATAGAGATTTTCAGGCTCTAGGGCAGACAACTGAATATCCATTACCAGAACAGAATGCTCTTAGAACCCTGAAGGTTGAGCCTTGTCTCTGGATTTTTTTTCAAAGCCTGCTCTCTGGAGTCCCATTCAGTTTTCTGCTCCCAGAGACCTAATAAAAACTTCAGATTTATAGCATTCATTTTCCAGGTTATACAATGTTTTATTTATTGATGTTTGGTTTTATGTACCTGTCTAGTCTTCTCGAGGAGACTGTAAGTCTCTCAAAAGGAGGTTTTCTTTCTTAATACATTACTGTAGTTTCAGCTCCTCGTATATGCTCTACAATGTTCAGTAAGGATTAGCAGTACTGAGGCCATACACAGGTGAAAATGAAAGCTAAACAAGTTGAGAAAAATAAAAGACATATTGTAGGGACATCCCTGGTGATCCAGTGTTTAGGACCCCTTGCTTCTACTGCAGGGGGTGTGGGTTTGATACCTGGTCAGAGAACTAAAGTACTGCATGCTGCATGACAATAAATAAATAAAAGACGTACGGTCAAGTAAAATAATTTTGTTGTTATTCAGTCTCTAAGTCCTGTCCAACTCTTTGTGACCCCATGGATTGCAACATGCCTGTCTCCTCTGTCCTTCACTATCTCCTGGAGTTTGCTCAAATTCATGTCCACTGAGTCCCATCACTTCATGGCAAATAGATGGGGAAAAAATGGAAACAGTGACAGACTTTCTTTCTTGGGCTCCAAAATCACTGTAGATGGTCACTGCAGCCATGAAATTAAAAGACACTTGCCCCTTGGAAGAAAAGCTGTGACAAACCTAGACAGCATATTAAGAAGCAGAGACATTACTTTGCCAACAAAGATTCATCTAGTCAAAGCTATGGTTTTTCCAGTAGTCATATATGGATGTGAGAGTTGGATCATAAAGAAAACTGAGCACCAAAGAATTGATGCTTTTGAACTGTGGTGTTGGAGAAGACTCTTGAAAGACCATTGGACTGCAAGGAGATCAAACCAGTCCATCCTAAAGGAAATCGGTCCTGAATATTCATTCGAAGGACTAATGCTGAAGCTGAGACTCTAATACTCTGGCCACCTGATGCAAAGAACTGACTCATTTGAAAAGACCCTGATGCTGGGAAAGATTGAAGACAGGAGGAGAAGGGGACAACAGAGGATGAGATGGTTGGATGGCATCACCAGCTTGATGGACATGAGTTTGAGCAAGCTCCAGAAGTTGGTGATGGACAGGGAAGCCTGGCGTGCTGCAGTCCATGGGGTTGCAAAGAGTTGGACATGATGGAGCGACTGAACTGAACTGAAACGAGTTGGTGATGCCGCCTAACCGCCTCATTCTCTGTCACCTCCTTCTCCTTTTGCCTTCAGTCTTTCCCAGTATCAGGGTCTTTCCAGTGTGTTGGCTCTTTGCATCTGGTGGCCAAAGGATTGGAGCTTTAGCATCATTCCTTCCAATGAATATTCAGGGTTGATTTCCTTTAAGATAGACTGGTTTGATCCTCAGTATATACTCAGTATAGCACATCAGCAAGCTAAATGACATCCAGAGGCACCATGACAGTTCCCAGGCCAACCATCAAAGACCAAAAAGTGGGTGATGGCCCAATTTCAATAAGTCTCCAACCCTTCCCCAAAATAGTTGGAATAATCCTCCCACTCATTAGCCTATAAAATGTGTTCTTTTTTTTTTTTTAAGTTCTACCAGTTTATTGCTACCAACCCATCACCCTCCACCCTCATGCACACATGCTCAGTCATGTAACCCCATGGACTGTAGCCTGCCAGGCTTCTCTGTCCATGGACTTTTCCAGGCAAGAATATTGGAGTGGGTTGCCACTGAAATTTGTTCTTGTTGTTTAGTCACTAAGTTGTGTTCAACTTTTGCGACCCCATGGTCTATAGCCCATCAGGTTCCTCTGTCCATGGAGTTTTGCAGGCAAGAATATTGGAGTGGGTTGTGACTTCTCTCTCCAGGGGATCTCCCCAACCCAGGAACTGAGCCAGAGTCTCCTGCATTGGCAGGTGGATTCTTTACCACAGAGCCACCAGGAAAGTCCCCTGTGAAATTACCCAGCTCATAAAAGCTAACCGTGCCACACTTTGAGGCCACACTCGCCTTCTGCGATGGCCCACACTCTGTATGTAGTATGTATTCCTCTCTAAATAAATCCACTTCTTACCTTCCAGTTTGTCTCTCACTGAATTCTGTCTGAGACAAGACATCAATAACCTGACATCAAGACCCTGATACTGGGAAAGATCAGGTTCATTAGGTCCTGAACCAAGTGTATGGTTTCAATTGGAAGACTGTGGGTTTGGTCCTGGTTCAAGTCCCAGCACGTGAGTTCAATTCCCAATCTGAGTTGAATGGTTTCAGTTTCACAAACAAATGGATTCATTCAGCAATTTATACTGAGTGCCTGCTATGTATTAGCCACTGGGACACAGCTGTAAGTCAGACATTGGTGTAAACTTGATTACAGTGTACTGGGAAAGACTGATACTAATTTCACAAAGAGGATTAAATTACTATTAAGAAATTATACTTAAAAGTAGGGGCTTCCGGTGGTCCAGCAGTTAAGACTCTGGGATTCCTGTGCAGGGTGTGTGGGTTCAGTGCCTGGTTGGGGAACTAAGATCCCACATGCTGAGCAGTATGACCAAAAAGTAAAACAAACAAGCAAACAAAAATAATGCAATATGTTGGGAACAGGAAACCTGAAAACATCAAAAATAAAGAAAGTCTGAGAAACTGTCATCACCTCACATGACAATGAGTAAATGTAATATGGTATCCTGGATGAGATTCTGAAACAGAAAAAGGACATGAGGTAAAAACTAAGGACATCTGAATAAACTACATGATTTAATTAATATTAACGTATTGAAAGTAACAAATGCATCTTGGTTCATTAGCTATAATAAATGTGCCCTTTTAATATAAGATATAAGGGAAAATTGTTGGGATGAAAGCATATGGGAACTCAGTACTATTCTTAAACTATTCCAAAAGAGTAAAATCTCAAACAATTTAAATGCTTGCATTGTAAATAAAACAAAAATTATTTATGATAAACAATAAGAAGGCAAAAAACTGGATGTTTGTTGTTAGTGTCTGTAAAGGTGGCAAGAAACGCGTCTTGGGAAATCATGCAAGAGCTAAGACTTGAAATTTGAAAGGGAGTTGGCTGAGAAAAGAAGACATTAAGATTCTTCTAGGCAGAGATTACAGGGAATTCTAAGAGAGAAAATCAAAGCAAGTTCAGTGAGGTCACAGCAAGATCCCTGGGCAAAGATGATAAGATGAAGCTGTGACTGCCCCAGATAGGCCTTGGAGACCAGGCTAAGAATTTTTCAATTCATATTAAAACCAAAAAACCATTTACTCAGTTACCAGTGTGATCAGCATAGCTACGTGCAGCTCTGCTAAGCTTTTGGCCCTGTGATTGTTGTTTACTCACTAAGCCATATCTAACTCTTTGTGACCCTATGGACTGTAGCTTGCCCGGTTTCTCTGTCCATGGGTTTTCTGAGGCAAAAATACTGGAGTGGGTTGTCATTTCCTTCTCCAGGGTATCTCCCCAGCCCAGGGATCGAACCTGTGTCTCCTGCATTGCAGGAGGATTCTTTACCACTTGGCACCCTGGGAAGCCCACTGGCCCCATAGCAATGAACAAAACAATAAAACTCCTGCCCTAGCAAAGACCTCAAGGACAGGGTGGGAGATGCTGGAGGGAAGAAGATGGGGAAATGGACTGAGCACTGAAGGGCCTTGGTTTTACTCTGAGATGAAGGCTTTTGAATCAAAGAGTGATTTGACCTCCTTGTGCATTATCTATGAAACCTCATTCAGGCCACTACTCTTCCCAAAATCAACTCCCCATGTCAGCCACAATGACCTTTTGCAAACAGACCTGGTCATTCTCCTGCTCCTGCTTTAAAGCCCTATTTTTCTCTCCGTGCAGAAACATAAGAATCCAAACTCCTAAAAGCTTAAAGAAACCCCTAAACACTTGAGACATTTCTGCAAAATACGTCAATCTGAAAAGAAAATGTGATTTTTTTTTTTCAAATAAGTTTTATAGTGGTTAAACGGGGAAAAATTTCCTCTCCAGATCAAACCAGGTCCCAGAGGAATCTTGAAGACCATTCTGAAATCAACTGCACATACAAACAAATGTCTTTTGGTTTATTCTAGCAAATCCTCATTTCAATATTTTCCTGATGGCTCAGTGGATAATAGTCCTGCCTACAAATGCAGGGGACAAGGGTTCAGTGCCTGATCAAGGAAGATTCCCACATGCTGCAGAGCAGCTGAGCCCACGGGCCACAACTGCTGATCCCGTGTACCACAATTACTAAAGCCTGCACACCTAGACACTCTGCTCTGCAACAAGAGAAGCCTCCACGATGAGAAGCCTGTGTACTGCAAGGAAGAGTAGCCCCCACTTCCTGCAACTAGAGAAAGCCTGCACACAGCAATGAAGATTTTCTATGAGAACTCTACTTTGAGGAGATTTTCTCCAAGAAATTCAGTTTGATTGTTTAATGTATAACCATATTTGGTGGGCTGTATATCTGAGCAAATTTGCTGGAAACTTCCTAGGAGATGCAACTGAATAAAAGTGATAAATAAGTACATTTCATTTCTACAACATGATGGAGACAATTTCAGCTCAGCATGCAAATTTTAATTTGGGGAGGAATGCTATAGAATTTTAATAAATGGAATACTGAGAAGTTATTAAAAAGAACCAGACATTTGAATATAATAAGTTTAAGATATTAAAGCAAAATTTTATATGTGTATTATAACTAGAATTATTTCCTTCTATCCTCAAATTTTCCTTTAATGTACATATTGTAAACGTATATTGTATATGTATCATTTTATGTATAATATAAAAAGGTTATATTATATTGAGGTTGGGAGAAAGCCTCAAGTGTATGACTATTGATACTAATTATTCTTGAGTATGAGTAATACATAACATTTTAGTTTTCAGATTGTATGTTACTGAAATATTTGACACTTTCTACAAATTTGTTTCTGGTTGGTTGTAAATAACACAAAATAATTAGAATCTAATATTTATAAAATGGCTTCCCAAAGGCTCAGCAGTAAAGAATCTGCCTGCCAATGCAAGAGATACAGGAGATGTGGGTTCAATCCTTGGGTCAGGAACATCCCTGGAGTAGAAATGGCAACCCACTCTAGTATTCTTGCCAGGGTAATTCCATGGACAGAGGAGCCTGGTGGGCTACAGTCCATAGAGTCACAAAGAGTCAGATATGACTGAGCATGCATGCACACACACATGATTTATAAAGTATATAATACTTTAGTAATTAAATCCATATTTATAGGAACTAATAAAATAGAACTAAATTAGACATTATCATAAAATGACAGCCAATGATTATACTAAAACTTCTCTCTTGGTGTGAATGACACATTTTATTTGGACTTCTATTTCAAGATGACCTATACTTGCTGACAAATTATCAGTGATTATTCTCAAAGTGAAAGTGGAGAGTGAAAAAGTTGGCTTAAAGTTCAACATTCAGAAAATGAAGATCATGGCATCCGGTCCCATCACTTCATGGGAAATAGATGGGGAAACAGTGGAAACAGTGTCAGACTTTATTTTTGGGGGCTCCAAAATCACTGCAGATGGTGACTGCAGCCATGAAATTAAAAGATGCTTACTCCTTGGAAGGAAAGTTATAACCAACCTAGATAGCATATTCAAAAGCAGAGACATTACTTTGCCGACTAAGGTCCATCTAGTCAAGGCTATGGTTTTTCCTGTGGTCATGCACGGATGTGAGAGTTGGACTGTGAAGAAGGCTGAGTGCCGAAGAATTGATGCTTTTGAACTGTGGTGTTGGAGAAGACTTTTGAGAGTCCCTTGGACTGCAAGGAGATCCAACCAATCCATTCTGGAGGAGATCAACCCTGGGATTTCTTTGAAAAGAATGATGCTAAAGCTGAAACTCCAGTACTTTGACCACCTCATGTGAAGAGTTGACTCATTGGAAAAGACTCTGATGCTGGGAGGGATTGAGGGCAGGAGGAGAAGGGGACGACAGAGGATGAGATGGCTGGATGGCATCACTGACTCGATGGACGTGAGTCTGAGTGAACTCCAGGAGTTGGTGATAGACAGGGAGGCTTGGCGTGCTGCGATTTATGGGGTCTCAAAGAGTTGGACACAACTGAGCGACTGAACTGAACTGATTCTCATAAAGAAAAAAGGTTATGCCTTCATTCTGGACCTTAAATTAAGAAGCTTATCTTAACTATAATTCCCACTACCCTATTTTTAAAAAATGGCTTACCCAGTTCCTACCCATTCCCAAACCAGCCCAATTTAGAACTGACCCATAGCTGCTCTGCTCATCATCCATTCTATAAGTGGGAAAAGAGAGATGACACTTGCCTACAGGCTAAATTAGTCTAAGGGAATCAACGGGAAAGGTCATCATCTGAATATTCCAAAAGGTCACTGAGAAAGTTCCCTCCTGCTACTCATCCCTCCCCACTTATAGGACTCTATAGGAGGCTTGTGGAATGGATTTCCCCTACAAAGTCACTGCCCCCTTCAGTAAGCCTATCTTGACCCCGACTGGGTTAAACGCTCCTTAAACAGGCCTGGTTTGCTGCCACGCAGCTCTTCATCCATCTTAACACTTCTAGAAATGCATTGTCATTTTTCCATGAAATTCTCTCTCGCCACTAAGTTATGAGCTTCTTTTATCCCCAAAACTTAGCGACCCAGGGATTGAACCTGGGTCTCCGGCATTACAGGCAGATTCTTTATCATCTGAGCCATGAAACCCAGACCTAAAGCTTAACACAGATTAGTTATTTGGCCACAGATACTTATTTGAAGGCCTATTCTGTACCAGGTGCTGTGCTAGGTGCTGGATTTATGAAGACGACCAAAATAGTAAAACTGACATGGAATTTAGAGTCTGGTGAGGGAAATCAGTTTTTTAAATTAATATACAAGAAGCTAATCTATTAAAATAGTGTTTAGAGCCACAACATCCAAGTAACAGGTGGTAAGAGAGCACACCGAGGCTTAGTAGGACTTGATGCAGTTCAGGTGAAGATTTTCTGGAAGACGTGATATTTTAGGGGGTTCCTAAAACCAGAACAAGTTGCCCAAGCAGAGTGGCTCTGTGTTGGAGTGGGGGTAGGTACTGAGGCCCAGAAGAACCATCCAGGGAGTTGAAACAGCACGTGGAAATAGTCTGAGACTGGAAATGGCCAGTGTGGAGGAGTTGGTGGCAGGAGAGATAGCAGCCCAGGTCAGGCAGCTCCTTATTGAACTTGTTAAGCAGCTCAAACATTGCCCTAAAGAAATGAGAAAGCTGGGAGGGGATTTTAGCACAGGAGTGACATGATCAGATGATCTGATTTGCATTTTTAAAAGGTGAGTTTCTGAGGCCTCCAGATGAAGAATGGAATGTAGAAGAGCAGGAATGGGCAAAGGGATTTTAGCTAAGGCAAGAGATAATGGTGAATTATCTATGAATGTAGATAGTGGAACTTTAGAATTGAGGTATAGGACACAAGGCCTGGAGAGTCCCCACACATACCTTTCAGGTTCCAGGTTTTATGTCTCAGTGAACAAGGCACCATGAATTATTCAATATTAGCTTATTCATAGCAGAGCTAGGACTACAAGCCAATTGTGCATTTTTCTCTTGCTACCTTTATTCATGAACCTCATGACTCAGCAAGTTTTTTAATTTTAAAAAAGCAGTGCCTTACTAAATGATGGATATATGAACTTCATTATCCTATTCTCTCTACTTTGAGATGTTTGAAAATATTGATAATAAGTGGTTTTATGAAACAATACTTTAAAACCTTTGGGGCATAGGTATGAATTCAAGGCATTTGAAATCAGTTTAGCGATGGAAACTGGTCCAGAGCTTCCTGGGGCTCCCATACTCACATGGTGCCCTCTGGGGCCCAGTCTGGTAGACTCAGCCAGGTGGTATATGGACTGAATGCTATAATCATAGATAATGCCAGATTTCTGGACTCCATGGCACTTACCTGGGGCAAGACATGGAACCTCCCTTTGAATCTTCTGCACAGTGGGAGTCCATACTGTCAAATGACAACAATAATACAGTTTAGTCATGAACTTGATGTCCCTTATCCATGGCAAAACCATCCATGGGTTGAGGAGTACACTGCCTTACAGACAGACAATAGAGCACTCTTCGAGAGGGAGTCTGAGCAACAGCAAGTTTATAGAGCTTCAAAGAGTAAACAGGAAACAGGGCAAGATAGCCTAGGATGTCAGCCATTTCCTTATAAGCTTAGCCAGTCCTATTTTCCAGGGTAAGGTGAGCTAGCTGAAGCTGAGCTAGGGGATTGTAAGGGGTGTATGTTGACAGTGGGGCATTTCTTGGATGTGCAGGCTGGCTTAGGTATAGATGTGTGACTTGGGTTGGGCTGCTGGTGTTAGGGCAACCACTGACCGAAACCACCCACCCTGGCCAGAACTGATAGCAACTACTTGCAGGAGTTATCTCATAACAGGAGGTCCTGGTAAGGAACACGGAACTAACAAGCTACCACCAACCAGAAGAAGTCAGGAAAGGTCAAAAGGAGAGAGGAGACACCAGTCCATGTGTCTTACCACCCTCTCAGAATCCTTCTCACTGGGATCCATCCTGGCTGAGTGATGCATGTGCCACCAGGAAGGACCCTGAGTCAGAACGATTGGCAAGAGATAACCAGGAAACTGACCGCATCACCATAAAAGCTGAGACTGTGAGCCACGTGACAGAGCAGTTCTCCTGGGTTCCCTTACTCTGCTGCTCTCCACCCCTTCCCAGTAAAGTCTCTTGCTTTGTTAGCACATGTCTCCTCAGACAATTCATTTGAGTGTCAGAAAAAAGCCCACTTTTGGGCTCTGGAAGTGGTTTGCTTTTCTGCAATAGCACATTTCTTGTTCACTTAACATTTTTTCTAACTCTTCCTAGACATTAAGTAATCAGTGTCACCACAGCTATATGCATAAACCCCCCAAGAGTGACTATACAGTTGCCTATTTATGATTTAAATTACATGTTAGAATAACTTTGAAGAGTTCTGGATTTGTTTTATTTAAGCTAGGGGCTGTTATTCATTTAATAGTTTTGGAATACAGATAGCAAAGAGAAATGTTTATATTCACTAAAACAACTATATGGAAGGTAGGCTGTGATCATATAGTGGTTAGTACTTTGCACTGTGGAGAGTGGATGTGTGGTAAGATAATTCTATTGACTTTCAGCCTGAAATCTCTAGATCTTGGAGAGTAGTGGTTGACAGTTAAAGGCATTAGCTTTAGCTATTAGTTTCTTTTATTTATTTATTTATTTATTTATTTTTTAGTTTCTTTTAAAGTGACTGTTGTGGCAGGCATTCCTTGGACTGGGAATCAAAGAACTCTTGAAATAGCACCCTCTATTTTATTTTCTACTCAGTCTTTCTGCACCATGTGATTTCCTTGGTACCCAGAAAACATTCAGTCATCTCCTTATTTTCTCTCCTTATTAAAATTATTTCTTCACCCTAGTTTTACATTAGCAAGGGAAGATTCAAAAGAGCAAACCTGATGTACTGTAAGTACCAACTTACTGTTGGTGAATGAAGCAATTTACAAGCAAATTGGAACACTATAATTTCAATATAACATTATAAGCTGCATAATATAGAAATGCATACTAGAAGCTGAAAATTTCCACTCACATGCGCACTGTACAAAATAATTCTGGCTAATATTTTGACTACTAGTTTTACTAAAAACACTGGACTGGGTATTCTTATATATCTCTATGTGCTGTAGGAGGTTATGTTGGGTCAAAAGGTTTCTGTGTGTGTATGTGTTTTGGTAGTGTCAACTTACTCTCCAAAAAGTTGTAATAATTTTGACTTCCCTAAACACAGTGTTGCACAATGGTCCAAGATTATTTTATTTTAAAAATTCTTGTTTTCTAAATTATAAAAGTACATATCCTTTTGAGAAGAGTGGGAACAATTTGGGAACATTTAAAGTAGAAAATTGAGGTATTTCCTATCCCCTATCCAGTTTCTGAAATTATTTTGCAACAAGATGACAATGTGGTCAATTTAATTTTTGTGGTCAAAAATCAATTTAAGAGTTTTTTTCTTCTTTTTCCTCTGGCACATGTAAACAATATATGCCATTGCTAAGAAATTCTGGGAAAGACCTGCCTAGGCCTCTGCGTCCTCAGACATGATTGTATTTTGAAAAGCAAGGCTTTACCTTACTACCAATCATCTTTAAATGCATCTACATCAAATACATATTAAACTAAAAAGTAATAATTAGCATTTTTTCTCTTGAAAATACTTCACTATAAGTCACTTTTTGCCTTTTCATACTGTAAAAAGTAAACAATGGAAACAGTGACAGATTTATTTTTTTGGACTCCAATATCACTGCAGATGGTGACTGCAGCCATGAAATTAAAAGACATTTGCTTCTTGGAAGAAAAGCTATGGCCAACCTAGACAGCATATTAAAAAGCAGAGACATTACTGTGCCAACAAAGATCTGTCTAGTCAAAGCCATGGTTTTTCCAGTAGTCATGGATGGATGTGAGAGTTGGACTATAAAGAAGGCTGAGCACCAAAGAATTGATGCTTTTGAACTGTGGTGTTAGAGAAGACTCTTGAGAGTCCCTTGACCTGCAAGGAGATCCAACCAGTCCATCCTAAAGGAAATCAGTCCTGAATATCCATTGCAAGGACTGATGCTGAAGCTGAAACTCCAATACTTTGGCCACCTGATGGGAAGAACTGACTCATCTGAAAAGATTCTGAGGCTGGGAAAGATTGAAGGAGGGAGGAGAAGGAGATGACAGAGGATGAGATGGTTGGATGGCATCACCGACTCTATGGACATGAGTCTGAGTAAGCTTTGAGAGTTGGTGATGGACAGGGAAGCCTGGTGTACTGCAGTCCATGGGGTCGCAAAGAGTCGGACATGCCTGACTGAACTGAACTGATTTATAGTCTTTTAATTCAATAATTGTCAATTTGTCTTGCAACTCATTTTTCAAGCTTGGAGCATAAGCTTTTGTAGAGGTGGCTGATCTGGCTTAGAAATGGAGAGAAGTTTATTCTCTCATAATTCTAGAGTTTAGAAGTCTACAATCAAGGTGTCAGCAGAGCCATGATACCTCTGAATGGGTTCTAGGGGAGGATCCATTCCAGGTCTCTTCCAGTTTCTGGTGGTGGCCCACTTCTTTTTCTTGCAGCCATATCACTACAATTTCTCTCCATCTTTATATTGCTAACTCTGTTTTCTCCTCTGTGTGTCTCTTATAAGGACATCTGTCTGTGGATTTAGGACACAATCAGATAATCCAGAATGATCTCCTCATTTCAAGATCCTTAATTTAAGTACATCTGCAAAGGCCTTCAGATACCACTATTCCAGGCATGTGTGCCTGGAACCAAGTGAGTGAGTTCAAGAAAAGGAAGAGATACAGTAGGAGATGTTAGGGGAAAGTAGGAGGAAGTGATGTAAAACTTAGATTACTAGTTGTTAAATGGCTTCACTGTCATTTGAAATCAAAGTATAGACAGTACATATAATGAGGTGTTGAGTTACTTTGTGAGCATGGACTTAATGTCAGGAGAGATCATCTTCACACCTACTCTGAGTCAAAAAATCCAAGTGAATATCCTTGTCCTAAACTTAGGTGATACAACTTAGATTACTAGTTGTTAAATGGCTTCACTGTCATTTGAAATCAAAGTATAGACAGTACATATAATGAGGTGTTGAGTTACTTTGTGAGCATGGACTTAATGTCAGGAGAGATCATCTTCACACCTACTCTGAGTCAAAAAATCCAAGTGAATATCCTTGTCCTAAACTTAGGTGATACATCTCTACCTGTCCAATTCTGTGTCTCAATGTTCTGTGCACAGTATAAGGTAAACAGTGTCAAATTTCCCCCCTTTGTTTTTCTCTTTTCTAGATTACATGCAGACTAGCTTCTTAGGGAAACATTCTATTTTCTGAGCACAACACAGGAATTTACATATCATTTTTGCCCAAATCAGTATACTGAATTGGTTAAAGTTTTATGGTGTGACTTTCACTACTGTGATTGGATTATAGCGGTCTGATTTTGTTTCTCGGGGAGACTTCATCACTGCTTATTTAAGACTTCCTTGTGAAACGTGAAAGCGTCAGTTGCTCAGTCATGTTCAGTTCTTTTCGATCCCCTGAACTGTAGCATGCCAGATTCCTCTGTTCATAGAATTCTCTAGGCAAGAATACTGGAGTGGGTTGCCATTCCCTTCTCCAGGGGATCTTTCTGTCCCAGGGATCAAACCTGGATGTCCCGCATTTCGGGCAGTTTCTTTACCATCTGAGCCGCCAGGAAAGCTCTAAGACTTCCTTGAAACAAGCCAAATTTATGCTTAAAATGGTGTCTGTTCCAGACTAATGCCACGCACTTTATCTTCAGTCTTGATTTGCTCCAGTCCCAGCTGGCTTGCCACTCTGGTTTACTTGACTTAACTGCATCCCTTCTTCTGCCTCCTCATCTTTCAACAGAGGACCCATCTTCCCTCCTCTTGGATGATATATTAGGAATGACCTTAAGGTAACTGATCTCTAGACTGGAATTTCTGTATGTAAACTGTGCCCATGAGTGGCTTACTTCCCTCAAAAATACTCCTCCTCTTCCTTGAAGCTTCAGTTCAGTTCAGTTCAGTTCAATGTCGCTCAGTCGTGTCTGACTCTTTGTGACCCCATGAATCGCAGCACACCAGGCTTCCCTATCCATCACCAACTCCCGGAGTTCACCCAAACTCATGTCCATCGAGTCAGTGATGCCATCCAGCCATCCAATCCTCTGTCGTCGTCTCCTTCTCCTCCTGCCCCCAATCCCTCCCAGCATCAGGGTCTTTTCCAATGAGTCAACTCTTCGCATGAGGTGGCCAAAGTATTGGAGTTTCAGCTTCAGCATCAGTCCTTCCAATGAACACCCAGGACTGGTCTCCTTAGGGATGGACTGGCTGGATCTCCTTGCAATCCAAGGGACTCTCAATAGTCTTCTCCAGCACCACAGTTCAAAAGCATCAATTCTTCGGCGCTCAGCTTTCTTCACAGTCCAACTCTCACATCCATACATGACCACAGGAAAAACCATAGCCTTGACTAGACGAATTTTTGTTGGCAAAGTAGTGTCTCTGCTTTTCAATATGCTGTCTAGGTTGGTCATAAGTTTTCTTCCAAGGAGTAAGCGTCTTTTAATTTCATGGCTGCAATCACCATCTGCAGTGATTTTGGAGCCCCCCACAAAAAAATCTGACACCGTTTCCACTGTTTTCCCATCTATTTCCCATGAAGTGATGGGACCGGATGTCCTGATCTTAGTTTTCTGAATGTTGAGTTTTAAGCCAACTTTTTCACTCTCCTCTTTTATTTTCATCAAGAGGCTCTTTAGTTCCTTTTCACTTTCTGCCACAAGGGTGGTGTCATCTGCATATCTGAGGGATTGATAGTTTTCCCAGCAATCTTGATTCCAGCTTGTGCTTCTTCCAGCCCAGCGTTTCTCATGATGTACTCTGCATAGAAGTTAA
>SJYX01006964.1:135988-152443 GCA_006410675.1 Oreotragus oreotragus
ATAAAGTCTGACACTGTTTCCACTGTTTCCCCATCTATTTCCCATGAAGTGATGGGACTGGATGCCACGATCTTCGTTTTCTGAATGTTGAACTTTAAGCCAACTTTTTCACTCTTCTCTTTCACTTTCATCAAGAGGCTTTTTAGCTCCTCTTCACTTTCTGCCATAAGGCTGGTGTCATCTGCATATCTGAGGTTATTGATATTTCTCCCGGCAATCTTGATTCCAGCTTGTGTTTCTTCCAGTCCAGTGTTTCTCATGGTGTACTCTGCATATAAGTTAAATATTTCTTGTAGACAGCATATATATGGGTCTTGTTTTTGTATCCATTCCGCCAGTCTGTGTCTTTTGGTTGGAGCATTTAATCCATTTACATTTAAAGTAATTATTGATATATATGTTACTATTGCCATTTTTTAATTGTTTGGGGTTGATTTTGTAGATCTTTTTTCTTCTGTTGTATTTCTTGACTATATAAGTCCCTTTAACATTTGTTGTAAAGCGGGTTTTGTGGTACTGAACTCTCTTAACTTTTGCTTGTCTGAAAAGCTTTTTATTTCTCCGTCAATTGTGAACAAGGTCCTTGCTAGGTACAGTAATCTTGGCTGTAGATTTTTCCCTTTCAGTACTTTAAGTATATCCTGTCATTCCCTTGTGGCCTGCAGAGTTTCTGATGAAAGATCAGCTGTTAAGCATATGGAGTTTCCCTTGTATGTTACTTGTTGCTTCTCCCTTGCAGCTTTTAATATTCTTTCTTTGTGTGTAGTCTTTGTTAGCTTGATTAGTATGTGTCTTGGTGTGTTTTTCCTTGGGTTTATCTTGTATGGAACTCTCTGTGCCTCTTGGACTTCGTTGACTATTTCCTTTTCCATGTTGTGGAAATTTTCAACTATAATCTCTCCAAAAAATTTCTCATACCTTTTCCTTTTCTCTTCTTCTGAGACTCCTATAGTTTGAATGTTGGTGCATTTGATATGGTCCCAGAGATCTCTGAGACTGTCCTCAGCTCTTTTCATTCTTTTTACTTTATTCTACTCTTCAGAAGTTATTTCCACCATTTTTTCTTCGAGCTCACTCATTCGTTTTTCTGCTTCAGATATTCTGTTATTGATTTCTTCTAGAGTATTTTTAATTTCAGTAATTGTGTTGTTTGTTTCTGTATGTGAGTGAAGTCACTCAGTCGTGTCTGACTCTTTGTGATCCCATGGACCATAGTCTACCAGGCTTCTCTGTCCATGGGATTTTCCAGGCAAGAGTACTGGAGTGGGTTGCCATTTCCTTCTCCAGGGGATCTTCCTGACCCAGGGATCGAACCCAGGTCTCCTGCATTGCAGGCAGATGCTTTAAACTCTGAGCCACCAGGGAAGCCCATTTGTCTTTGTATACTTGTCCTTTAATTCTTCTAGGTCTTTGTTAATTGATTCTTGCATTTTCTCCATTTTTTTTTTCAAGGTTTTTGATCATCTTCACTATCATTATTCTCAATTCTTTTTCAAGTAATTTTCCTATTTCCTCTTCATTTATTTGGACTTCTGTGTTTCTAGTTTGTTCCTTCATTTGTGCAGTATTTCTCTGCCTTTTCATTTTTTTTTTTTTGCAAGTTATTGTGTTTGAGGCCTCCTTTCCCAAGCTTCAAGGAAAGTTGAATTCTTTCCTTGAAGAAGGTTGAATTCTTTCTTCCTTTTGATTTCTGCCCTCCGTGGTAACACTTAGGGCTTCCCTGGTGGCTCAGACAGAAAAGGGTCTGTCTGCAATGTAGGAGACCCAGGTTCGATCCCTGGGTTGGGAAGATCCCCTGGAGAAAGAAATGGCAGCCCACTCCAGTATTCTTGCCTGGAAAATCACATGGATGGAGGAACCTGGTAGGCTACTGTCCATGGGGTCGCAGAGTTGGACACAACTGAGAGACTTCACTTCACTTCAAGATTGGCACAGTGGTTTGTGTGAGCTTCCTATAGGGTGAGATTTGTGCTGAGTTTTTGCTTGTTTGTTTTTTCTCTAATGGGCAAGGCTGAGTAAGGTGATAATCCTGTCTGCTGATGATTGGATCTGTATTTTTGCTTTGTTGTTTAGATGAGGTGTCCTACACAGGGTGCTAATGGTGGTTGGGTGATGCAGGGTCTTGTATTCAAGTGATTTCCTTTGTGTGAGTTCTCATTATTTGATACTCCTTAGGGTTAGTTCTCCGGTAGTCTAAGGTCTTGGAGTCAATGCTCCTACTCCAAAGGCCCAGGGCTTGATCTCATTGTTTGCTGCTGCTAAGTCACTTCAGTCGTGTCCGACTCTGTGTGACCCCACAGACGGCAGCCCACCAGAAGAAGGGAAAGGCTACCCACTCCAATATTCTGGCCTGGAGAATTCCATGGACTGTATAGTCTATGGGGTTGCAAAGAGTCCAACATGACTGAGCAACTGTCACTTTCAGTCACTAAAGCAAGTACAGGAAAAGTTTTAATTCCCTGACACTTTACTTCATTGTATGGGTGTATTAAAATTGTTTATCTATTCACCAGTTGGACATTTTGGCTGTTCCCAGTTTTTGGACACTTCCCTACCAGTTCTTTGCATAACATAAAATTTTAGTTCTGTTCTGGAACAGGATATCCAGATCATATACTTCAAGTCTCTATAGGAAACTTCAAGACTGTTTTCCAAAATGGTTGTATGGCCAGTTTGCATTGCCATCATTAATATATGAAGCTCCAGTGGCTCAGCATTTTCATCAGCACTTTATATTGCCCGCTGTTTTACTTTTAGCCATTCTGGAAGGTTAAGTGTTAATTTGAAGACAAACAAGGAAAACATATAGATTACTCATCGAAGAAATACTTATTGATAAAACCAGTGCCTGGTTTTAGCTTCAACTGAGTTCAACATTTTGTCAGATGTTTGATTTCATTGACTGTCAGGAGTAAGATCGTGTGAAGAACATATGACACAGTACCTTATCTCACAGTCCTCATGGTCAGCTCAAAGGAACACACGAAAGAAAAGTATGTGCCCAAGTAAACTTGCTATGGCACATCAGGAGCACAGAGTAGAAGCTTTTTACCTCTTTCTCAAAGGAAGAGAAAGACTTCAAGAAGTTGTATATTTGAGTTAAATCCCCTTTCCCCTAAACTAATGAATGCTGCTGCTGCTGCAAATGTCAGTCCTATATCTTCACTATTTTAGAAGCTATAGAAGTCAACAAGTCCTCTCCTAGCCAAAAGACAAATAATTTTATCATAAAAGTATACTGAAGAGTTAAGGAAAGGTGGTTTGAAGAGATTTCTTACCTCAGATACCCTGTCTGTGGGGCCATTGAACAAAGTAGCTCATCAGGCCCAGAGGAATTTTCATAAAAGGATGTTCCTGGGGCCAGGAACAAACAGAGGAAGACTGGAGGGTTTGAGACAGAAAGATCAGTGGCCCAGTTGGAAATCTGTGTCCTTGGATCTCAGTTCCAGCTGTGCTCCAACTAGGTGAGCAAACCTAGACAAGCCAAATGCTTGCAGGCCTGTCTTTCCATCTATAAAACAGGGCTTAGATCCTTGAGATCTCTTTCAGTTGTGACATTTTGTGGTTTGTATATCACATGGAGGGAGAATTCTCAAAAAAAGGACAATGAGGAGGGCCAGGGCAGAGAAATGAAATGAGGGGAGGGACAGGGCTATGCAGGGAGAGAGATGTGGCTTGTATGTAAACAGAGGTGAATGGAGTCACCCCTAAGGCTCAAACAGACTCTTAAATTCCACCAAGACAACCTGTGAAACTAGGAGTATGCTGGGAATACAGTATGCAAAAGAGCAGGAACTGCTTTTGCTGCATCCCATAGGTGTTGAGTTGTTGTGTTTTCATTGTCATTTGTTTCTAGAAATTTTTTGATTTCCCTTCTGATTTCTTCAGTAACCTGTTGGTTATTTAGAAATGTGTTGTTTAATCTCCATGTGTTTGTGTTTCTTACACTTTTTCTCTTGTAATTGATATCTGGTCTCATAGCATTGTGGTTGGAGAAGATGCTTGATACAATTTCAATTTTCTTAAATTTACTGAGGTTTGATTTGTGGCCCAAGATGTGGTCTATCCTGGAGAATGTTCCATGTGCACTTGAGAAGAAGGTGTATTCTTCTGCATTTGGATGGAATGTCTTGAAGATATCAATGAGATCCATCTCATCTAATGTATCATTTAAGACTTGTGTTTCCTTAATAATTTTCTGTTTGATGATCTGTCCATTAATGTAAGTGGGGTGTTAAAGTCTCCTACTATTATTGTGTTCCTGTCAATTTCTCCTTTTATGTCTGTTAGTGTTTGTCTTATGTATTGAGGTGCTTCTATCTTGGGTGCGTGCTTCCCTGGTGGCTCAGATGGTAAAGTGTCTGCCTGCAATGTGGGAGACCCAGGTTCGATCCCTGGGTTAGGAAGATCCCCTGGAAAAGGAAATGGCAATCTACTCCAGTACTCTTGCCTGGAAAATTCCATGGACGGAGGAATCTGGTGGGCTACAGTCCATAATGTCACAAAGAGCCGGACATGACTGAGCAACTTCACTTTCTATGTTGGGTGCATAGATAATTACATTTTTATGTCTTCCTCTTAGACTGATCCCTTGATCATTATGTAGTGTCCTTCTTTATCTCTTGTAAGAATTTTAAGGTCTACTTTGTCTGATATGATATTGTTACTCCAACTTTCTTTTGCTTTCCATTTGCGTGGAATGTATTTTTCCATCTTCTCACTTTCAGTCTATATGTGTCTTGAGGTCTGAAGTGGGTTTCTTGTTCAGTTCAGTTCAGTTCAGTCACTCAGTCGTGTCCAACTCTTTGCAACCCCGTGAATCACAGCACACCAGGCCTTCCTGTCCATCACAATCTCCCGGAGTTCATTCAGACTCACGTCCATCGAGTCCGTGATGCCATCCAGCCATCTCATCCTCGGTCGTCCCCTTCTCCTCCTGCCCCCAATCCCTCCCAGCATCAGAGTCTTCTCCAATGAGTCAACTCTTCTCATGAGGTGGCCAAAGTACTGAAATTTCAGCTTTAGCCTCATTCCTTCCAAAGAAATCCCAGGGCTGATCTTCAGAATGGACTGGTTGGATCTCCTTGCAGTCCAAGGGACTCTCAAGAGTCTTCTCCAACACCACAGTTCAAAAGCATCAATTCTTTGATGCTCAGCCTTCTTCACAGTCCAACTTTCACATCCATACATGACCACAGGAAAAACCATAGCCTTGACTAGACGGACCTTAGTCGGCAAAGTAATGTCTCTGCTTTTGAATATACTATCTAGGTTGGTCATAACTTTTCTTTCAAGGAGTAAGCGTCTTTTAATTTCATGGCTGCAGTCACCATCTGCAGTGATTTTGGAGCCCCAAATAAAGTCTGACACTGTTTCCACTGTTTCCCCATCTATTTCCCATGAAGTGATGGGACTGGATGCCACGATCTTCGTTTTCTGAATGTTGAACTTTAAGCCAACTTTTTCACTCTTCTCTTTCACTTTCATCAAGAGGCTTTTTAGCTCCTCTTCACTTTCTGCCATAAGGCTGGTGTCATCTGCATATCTGAGGTTATTGATATTTCTCCCGGCAATCTTGATTCCAGCTTGTGTTTCTTCCAGTCCAGTGTTTCTCATGGTGTACTCTGCATATAAGTTAAATATTTCTTGTAGACAGCATATATATGGGTCTTGTTTTTGTATCCATTCCGCCAGTCTGTGTCTTTTGGTTGGAGCATTTAATCCATTTACATTTAAAGTAATTATTGATATATATGTTACTATTGCCATTTTTTAATTGTTTGGGGTTGATTTTGTAGATCTTTTTTCTTCTGTTGTATTTCTTGACTATATAAGTCCCTTTAACATTTGTTGTAAAGCGGGTTTTGTGGTACTGAACTCTCTTAACTTTTGCTTGTCTGAAAAGCTTTTTATTTCTCCGTCAATTGTGAACAAGGTCCTTGCTAGGTACAGTAATCTTGGCTGTAGATTTTTCCCTTTCAGTACTTTAAGTATATCCTGTCATTCCCTTGTGGCCTGCAGAGTTTCTGATGAAAGATCAGCTGTTAAGCATATGGAGTTTCCCTTGTATGTTACTTGTTGCTTCTCCCTTGCAGCTTTTAATATTCTTTCTTTGTGTGTAGTCTTTGTTAGCTTGATTAGTATGTGTCTTGGTGTGTTTTTCCTTGGGTTTATCTTGTATGGAACTCTCTGTGCCTCTTGGACTTCGTTGACTATTTCCTTTTCCATGTTGTGGAAATTTTCAACTATAATCTCTCCAAAAAATTTCTCATACCTTTTCCTTTTCTCTTCTTCTGAGACTCCTATAGTTTGAATGTTGGTGCATTTGATATGGTCCCAGAGATCTCTGAGACTGTCCTCAGCTCTTTTCATTCTTTTTACTTTATTCTACTCTTCAGAAGTTATTTCCACCATTTTTTCTTCGAGCTCACTCATTCGTTTTTCTGCTTCAGATATTCTGTTATTGATTTCTTCTAGAGTATTTTTAATTTCAGTAATTGTGTTGTTTGTTTCTGTATGTGAGTGAAGTCACTCAGTCGTGTCTGACTCTTTGTGATCCCATGGACCATAGTCTACCAGGCTTCTCTGTCCATGGGATTTTCCAGGCAAGAGTACTGGAGTGGGTTGCCATTTCCTTCTCCAGGGGATCTTCCTGACCCAGGGATCGAACCCAGGTCTCCTGCATTGCAGGCAGATGCTTTAAACTCTGAGCCACCAGGGAAGCCCATTTGTCTTTGTATACTTGTCCTTTAATTCTTCTAGGTCTTTGTTAATTGATTCTTGCATTTTCTCCATTTTTTTTTTCAAGGTTTTTGATCATCTTCACTATCATTATTCTCAATTCTTTTTCAAGTAATTTTCCTATTTCCTCTTCATTTATTTGGACTTCTGTGTTTCTAGTTTGTTCCTTCATTTGTGCAGTATTTCTCTGCCTTTTTTTTTTTTTTTTTTTGCAAGTTATTGTGTTTGAGGCCTCCTTTCCCAAGCTTCAAGGAAAGTTGAATTCTTTCCTTGAAGAAGGTTGAATTCTTTCTTCCTTTTGATTTCTGCCCTCCGTGGTAACACTTAGGGCTTCCCTGGTGGCTCAGACAGAAAAGGGTCTGTCTGCAATGTAGGAGACCCAGGTTCGATCCCTGGGTTGGGAAGATCCCCTGGAGAAAGAAATGGCAGCCCACTCCAGTATTCTTGCCTGGAAAATCACATGGATGGAGGAACCTGGTAGGCTACTGTCCATGGGGTCACAGAGTTGGACACAACTGAGAGACTTCACTTCACTTCAAGATTGGCACAGTGGTTTGTGTGAGCTTCCTATAGGGTGAGATTTGTGCTGAGTTTTTGCTTGTTTGTTTTTTCTCTAATGGGCAAGGCTGAGTAAGGTGATAATCCTGTCTGCTGATGATTGGATCTGTATTTTTGCTTTGTTGTTTAGATGAGGTGTCCTACACAGGGTGCTAATGGTGGTTGGGTGATGCAGGGTCTTGTATTCAAGTGATTTCCTTTGTGTGAGTTCTCATTATTTGATACTCCTTAGGGTTAGTTCTCCGGTAGTCTAAGGTCTTGGTGTCAATGCTCCTACTCCAAAGGCCCAGGGCTTGATCTCATTGTTTGCTGCTGCTAAGTCACTTCAGTCGTGTCCGACTCTGTGTGACCCCACAGACGGCAGCCCACCAGGCTCCCCCATCCCTGGGATTCTCCAGGCAAGAATACTGGAGTGGGTTGCCATTTCCTTCTCCAATGCATGAAAGAGAAAAGTGAAAGTGAAGCCGCTCAGTCTGTCCGACTGTTAGCGACCCCATGGACTGCACCCCACCAGGCTACTCCGTCCATTGGATTTTCCAGGCAAGAGTACTGGGGTGGGGTGCCATTGCCTTCCCAGATCTCATTGTTTAGGCTTTGATAACGGTTTGTACTTGATGTATTTTTTACACACCATTCAAGAACTTCTTTACAACACTGACATACTCCATCACGAAGTTTTGCATTAATTTTCACATGACTCCTCACAGAGGTCAAAGTACATCCTCAGGCCCCTCAGTGCCAGGAAGTGTCTTTTAAAGAGGCCCAGTCTTGATCCTTTCCCCTTCACGAAGCTTCTGTCTCTCAAACTCGGCATAAAAAAACACACAAAATTTTAGCTAACATAATTCAGCAACACATCAAAAAGCTCATACACTATGATCAAGTTGGGTTTATTCCAGGGATGCAAGGACTTTTCAATATACACAAATCAATCAATGTGATACACCAATATTAACAAACTGAAAGATAAAAATCACATAATAATTTCAATAGATGCAGAAAAAAACCTTTGACAAAATTCAGCACCCATTTATGATTAAAACTCTTCAAAAAATGGGCATAGAAGGAACCTACCTCAACACAGTAAAGGCCATATATGATAAGCCTACCGCAAACATTATTCTCAATGGTGAAAAACTGAAAGCATTCCTCCTAAGAACACGAGCAAGAAAAGGGTGTCCATTTTCACCACTATTAGTCAACATAGTTCTGGAAGTCCTAGCTACAGCAATCAGAGAGAAAAGACATAAAAGGAATCCAGATCAGAAAAGAAGAAGTAAAGCTCTCATTGTTTGCAGATGACATGATACTGTGTATAGAAAACCCTAAAGATAGTATCAGAAAATTACTAGAGCTAATCAGTGAATTTAGCAGTTTCAGGATACAAAATCAATACACAGAAATCACTTGCATTTCTTTATACTAACAATGAAAAATCAGAAAGAGAAATTAAGGAATCAGTCCCATTCACCATTGCAACAAAAACAATTAAATATCTAGGAATAAACCTACCTAAGGAGACAAAAGAACTGTACACAGAAAATTATAAGACACTAATGAAAGAAATCAAAGATGACATAAACAGATGGAGAGATATTCCATGTTCCTGGGTAGGAAGAATCAATATTGTGAAAATGACTATAGTACCAAATTCAATCTACAGATTTAATGTGATCCCTATCAAATTACCATTTGATAGGCATTTTTAACAGAACTGAAACAAAAAATTTCACAATTCATGTGGAAATACAAAAGACTCCGAATAGCCAAAGTAGTTTTGAGAAAGAAGAATGGAGCTGGAGGAAACAACCTTCTTGACTTCAGATCATACTACAAAGCTACAGTCATCAAGACAGTATGGCACTGGCACAAAAACAGAAATATAGACCAATGGAACAAGACAGTGTTATGCCCGAAGTCCGAGTCCCCAAAACTGAGAGAATAAGACGTCCACAGCAATGCAAAAGCAAAAAGGGGTTTATTGCTAGCTCGAGCTAGGGCTCCCGTTTCATCCAGCACAGTGGAGTCTTGACGAGAGCCCTGAGCCCAGAACTACAGCAGTATTTATAGGCTCAGAACAAAGACAGGAAGTTGGCAAGGGCAGATTGGCTGCAGGGGTTTCCTGGTATTTACTAATTGGCCAATCTTTATTAGCTGCAGGGGTTTCCTGGTATTTACTAATTGGCCAATCTTTATTGGCTGCAATTTGGTCCTAACAATAGAAAGCCCAGAAATAAATCCATGCACCTATGGGTACCTTATTTTTGACAAAGGAAGCAAGAATATACAGTGGGGCAAAGACAGTCTCTTCCATAAATGGTGCTGGGAAAACTGGACAGGTATATGTAAAAGAATGAGAACACTTCCTAACACCATACGCAAAGGTAAACTCAAAATGGATGAAAGACCTAAATGTAAGACCAGAAACTATAAAACTCTTAAAGGAAAACACAGGCAGAACACTAGATGACGTAAATCAAAGCAAGAGCCTCTATGACCCACCTCTTAGAGTAATGGAAATAAAAACAAAAGTAAACAAGTGGGACTTGATTAATCTTAAAATTTTGCATAGCAAAGGAAACGTTAAGCAAGGTGAAAAGACAACCCTCAGAATGGGAGAAAATAATAGCAAATGAAACAACTGACAAAGGAATGAGATATCCCCTCACACAGATCAGAAGGGCCCTCATAAAAAGTCTACAAACAGTAAATGCTGGAGAGGATGTGGAGAAAAGGGAATGCTCTTTCACTGTTGGTGGGAATGTAAACTGATACAGCCACTATGGAAGACAGTTTGGAGATTTCTTAAAAAACTAGGAATAAAAGCACCATATGACCCACCAATCCCACTCCTAGGCATATACCCTGAGGAAACCAAAACTGAAAGAGACACATGTATCCCATTGTTCACTTCAGCACTATTTACAATAGCTAGAACACAGAAGCAACCTAGATGCCCATTGACACATGAATGGATAAAGAAGTTGTGGTACATATACACAATGGAATATTACTCAGCCGTAAAAAGGAAAGCATTTGAGTCAGTTCTAATGAGGGATATGAACCTAGAATCTATTATACAGAGTGACGTGAGTTAGAAAAAAAAGATAAATACCGTATTCTAACACATATATATGGAATCTAGAAAAATGGTACTGAAGAATTTTTTTACAGGGCAAAAATGGAGAAACAGACAGAGAATAGACTTATGGACATGGGGAGAGGGGAGGAGAGGGTGAGATGTATGGAAAAAGTAACATGGAAACTTACATTAACATGTGTAAAATATAGCCAACGGGAATTTGCTGTATGGCTCAGGAAACTCAAATGGGGACTCTGNATAGACTTATGGACATGGGGAGAGGGGAGGAGAGGGTGAGATGTATGGAAAAAGTAACATGGAAACTTACATTAACATGTGTAAAATATAGCCAACGGGAATTTGCTGTATGGCTCAGGAAACTCAAATGGGGACTCTGTATCAACCTAGAGGGGTGGGATGGGGAGGGAGATGGGAGGCAGTTTAAAGAATTTTTTTTCTCTGCTCTTCTGGACTTTGGTTGTAGTTAGGAAAGATAAACAATAAAATGGTAAATAAAATTTTAAAATAACCCCATACAAGGTGTGTTTGTTAGTGATAAACGCTTAATAGCAGAGAAGGACACTAGGATTGGGTGCAAAGGGGAGGGGCTGTAATTCTAAAGAGTGCGCTGAGACAATGTCATCTGACTCAGGAGTGGAGGGAATGAGCTTGCACGGACAGAGAGGTACTGGACAGTCTTTCAGAAAAAGAACAGCAATTTCAAGTAGCCAGGATTCAAGGAAGCCAGGGATCTGAGTGGAAGAGGAACAGGGGAGAGTAATGCAAAATGTGGTCTGGGCTCCCTGAGGAGCAGGAGGAGCTCGGCTCCTTCTGGAGTTCCCTGGCTCACCTCCTTCACTCTCTCAGCATTTAGGGAATACCTCTGTGACTCAAGCTGCAGATACTATCATGGATGAGACCCTGTGTTCTGGTTACCAGAACCAGAATAAGATGTTAGGGCCCAACTGGCAGCAAGGGTACATGAAGGTTCTGTCAACAATACCTGAGCAGGACTTAAATCTCTGTCTTCAGTTCTGAAGGCCTAATGGTGGGTCTCCTTACAGAGGACAAATGAAGCTATAGAGAAGAAACTAGGGTATATTGAACTAAAAAAGAAGCATATAGTTTTTCTAGAAAATACCTGCAGGAGATTCAAAATTTAACAAAATAAAAAGCACCTTAGATTTCTGAACTGTGAGAATTTTAGATCTCACCAGTGCAACTTCTTCCTTTTATAGACAAAACTCAAGAGAAATGATTTCTTTTTAAAAAAATGTTATTGGAGTATAGTTGATTTACAATTTCTACTGAACAACGACTCATTTATACATATATATGTATTCTTTTTCATGTTCTTTTACATTATATTATTTATCTCAGATATTGAATATAGCTGCCTGTGCTATTCAGTAGGACTTTACTGATTATCCATCCTAAGAGAAGTGATTTCTCAAAGTAACAGAGGGAAGGAGAAACAGTGCTCTAGTCTATTTGGCCAGTGCAGTGATTAATTTATCACAACTTTTTTTTTTTTAACCTTCACCAAAGTTTCAGAATAAGGTTGTAGAGAGCAAAAAACAATATTCTAAAAATAATTTTATTTATTTATTTTTGGCTGTGCTGGCTCTTTCTTGCTGTGCGGGCTGTTCTCTAATTGTGGTGAGCAGGGCCTGCCCTGCAGTCGTGGTGTGCCGGCTTCTCATTGCACTGGCTTGTCTTGTTGCGGAGCATAGGCTCTAGGCACACAGCCTTCAGTATTGCGGTTCATAGGATTATCTGTGGAATCTTCCACACACAACCAGCACATGGAATCTTCCCGAACCAGGGATCTAACCCGTGTCTCCTGCATTGGTTGGCATGTTATTTACCGCTGACCCGCTAGGGAAGCCCTAGAGCAATATTTTAAGTTATGTTGTAAGTTCACTGTGAACTAAATGAGAAAGAGAAATTGTGCTGACCCAGAGAGCAAAAATTTCAGTGTCAGAGTTTTGATCCCTACAGGATCAGTTATATCAGGAGAAGATTCCTGGAGGTGCAAGCAGTGACAGGTACTATTGGAAATGTAGGGAAAAATGGGAGAAAAACCCCCAAACGTAAGTCCCTGACAGACCAAAGCTATCTCTTTGGCTGGTGACATCAAGAATAGACTTGAAACCCAGTAATATCAGGATGGAGATGTTATACCCAAATTTTTAAACAATGACAACTTTAAGTAAAATGCAACATTTAAAACAGATTATTGTAATTCAGTGTAACATTAAATGTAAGTTCAGTCAAATTAAGCTCTTTTCTAAAGAAAAAAAGGAAACATGGTTAGGAATCAAAAGCACATGGAAACTGAAAAACAATATTAAATCAAGTTTGTGAAATAAATCTCTAGAGAAAAATATTACTCAGAATATAGAATCATTGTAAAAGCAACTATACTCTAATCAAAATTAATTTTTAAAAGACAATGATAATTAAAATTTTTTAATGTTGAATTAAATATATGGTAAAGAATCCATAGTCTCAAAATGAGAAGACCAGAACTCATTCACCTTTCAAGGTCTTTATTTTGCGAAAGATCTTAAAGTTTGGATGCTGCAAAGTAAAATACAGCCTCTTGGAAAAGAATTCCAGTTCACAGCACAGTTTCTCTTAAGGAGAGTTCCTATTGATTTGTAACTCGGCCTTGAATTTGACCTGTGGCATAATGTTGAATTAAATATATGGTAAAGAATCCATAGTCTCAAAATGAGAAGACCAGAACTCATTCACCTTTCAAGGTCTTTATTTTGCGAAAGATCTTAAAGTTTGGATGCTGCAAAGTAAAATACAGCCTCTTGGAAAAGAATTCCAGTTCACAGCACAGTTTCTCTTAAGGAGAGTTCCTATTGATTTGTAACTCGGCCTTGAATTTGACCTGTGGCCTTCATGTCATGATGATTTGGGTCACTCTGATTATGACATCTCTGAAACAAGGGCCTCTGCTAATTTTAAATGAATACAGCTGTTGATTGCCATTCATTTATTTGCATCACAATATATGGGAATAAATTCGCAATTAAAAAACATTTCCAGTAAGAAGTCAGATTGAGGAAATGAAGGACATTTATCCAGTAAGTTTAAAAAGAGATGTTTCATTTTTGCCCTTTTGGACAAGAAAAAATGAAAGAAAGTTTATGTCTTTGAAGTGTTGATTGAGGCCAGATTTATTCCCTGGGCTACAGCATCAAAAAAAGCCATGCAATCCAAGTTAAATTTTAGTTTAAAAAAAGAATAAATGTTGAAAATTTCATACCACACCTAAGTTTTTTTCTTCCCTTTTTCCTCCTTCTTTGCTTCCTTGCTTTCTTTCTTCTTCTCTCTAATTTTTCTTTCTCTTTTTCTATTCTTTCCACATTTCTTTCTTTCTTCTGTTTGAGTCGATGAAAATGAATACTTCTTAAGTTTGATTTATAGAGAGGGCTTGCATTTAATATTAAAAATCAAAACCTTTGATAATCACATTAGAGCTTTCATGCCATCTTACATCTGACACTGCAAAAATAATAACATATCGTCCAGATTTAGGGAAACAAGTCTATGAGGAGTAGACCAGGAGAGGAAAGAGTCTGGAGGCTTTCTCATAAACTAGACCAGTGAAGGGGCTTGAAAGAGAAGGAATTGAGGGAGCTCTAGAAAGACTTAGGAGGCCTCAATACATAGGTTTTGAGGTGTGCTATTTTCACCATGTATAATGTTACTTCCATTATCTTCCACTTGTTGAAATTCTAATTCTCCAAAACCCAACTGTATAATCACCTACCGTGAGAAGTTCTAGATATTCTTGTCTGTGTGGATAACAACAAACTGTGGAAAACTCTTAAAGACATGGGAGTATCAGACCACCTTACCTATCTTCTGAGAAACCTGAATGTGAGTCAAGAATCAACAGTTAGAATTGGACTAGAACAACTGACTGGTTCCAAATTGGGAAAGGAGTACAACAAGGCTGTATATTGTCACCTTGCTTATTTAACTTATATACAGAATACATCATGTGAAATGCTGGCCTGAATGACTCACAAGCTGGAATCAAGATTGTCGGGAGAAATACCAATAACTTCAGATATGCAGACGATGTCATTCTGATGGCAGAAAGTGGAGAGGAACTAAAAAATCTCTTCGTGAGGGTGAAAGAGGAGAGTGAAAAAGCTGACTCGAAACTCAACATTCAAAAAACTAAGATCATGGCATCTGGTCCCACACTTCATGGTAAATGGAGGGGGGAAAAGTGGAAGTAGTCACCGACTTTGTTTTCTTGGGCTCCAAAAACACTGTGGATGGTGATTTTGCAGCCATGAAATTAAAAGATGCTTGCTTTTTAGAAGGGAAGCTATGACAAACCTAGACATGAACTTCTCTATAGCTCATACAGTAAAGAATCTGCTTGCAATTCAGGAGACCCAGGTTCGATCCCTGGGTCGGGAAGACTCTCTGGAGAAGGAAATGACAACCCAACTCCAGTATTCTTGCCTGGAGAATCCGATGGACAGAGGAGGCTGGTGGGCTACAGTTCATGGGTTTGCAAAGAACTGGACACGACTGAGTAATTAAGCACACACACAGACAGCATATTAAAAAGCAGAGACATCACTTTGCCAACAAAGGTCCATATAGTCCAGACTATGATTTTTCCAGTAGTCATGTATGGATGTGAGAGTTGAACCATAAAGAAGGCTGAGCACTGAAGAACTGATGCTTTCGAATTGTGGTCCTAGAGAAGACTCTTGAGAGTTCCTTAGACTGCAAGGGGATCAAGCCAGTCAAGCCTAAAAGAGATCAACCCTGAATATTCAGAATGGATTGTTGCTGAAGTTGAAGCTCCAATACTTTGGCCACCTGATGTGAAGAGCCAACTCATTGGAAAAAAACCCTGATGCTGGGAAAGATTGAAGGCAAAAAGAGAAGAGTTGGCCGAGGATAAGATGCTTAGATGGCATTACTTATTCAGTGAACAGGAATTTGAGCAAACTCTGGGAGATAGTGGTGGACAGAGGAGCCTGGTGTGCTACAGTCCATGGGGTTGCAAAGAATCATATAGGACTTAGCGACTGAACAACAACTCTGAAGCTGCCTAGCACTTGCTGCTCTGCTTCCCTGGTGGCTCAGAGGTTAAAGCGTCTGCCGGAAATGCAGGAGACCCGGGTTCGATCCCTGGGTTGGATCCCTGGGTTGGGAAGATCCCCTGGAGAAGGAAATGGCAACCCACTCCAGTACTCTTACCTGGAGAATCCCATGGAGGGAGGAGCCTGGTAGGCTACAGTTTGCCGGGTCGCAAAAAGTCGCCAACTTATCTAGATCTCGTTAACCAGGGCTTTCAATTCCATACTAAGGGGCTTAAAGAGNAAATGGCAACCCACTCCAGTACTCTTACCTGGAGAATCCCATGGAGGGAGGAGCCTGGTAGGCTACAGTTTGCCGGGTCGCAAAAAGTCGCCAACTTATCTAGATCTCGTTAACCAGGGCTTTCAATTCCATACTAAGGGGCTTAAAGAGGGCCACTAGATTTCAAGGCAAACTAAGGTATTTCTGGTGAAAACAAAAAAGAAGCGGGTGCAGAAACTATTCTCTCTCTAGCATATTGCTATGTGTCAGCTATCCTGCATGGCTACCCTAGTTTAAAAAAGTGGAAGCAGGTTACTCTCCAAAACTTGCTCACTAAGCAGCCTCCACATCCTCACCACCTTCTCTACCCTCTGTAATGCTATACCGAAATAGTACTTTGAAGGTTCAGCAATGACCTGCTTACTTTCCATGTCTAGGGATTTGTCCCCACTGCCCTCATTCTCTTGGAGAAGGAAATGGCAACCCACCCCAGTGTTCTTGCCTGGTGAATCCCAGGGACGGGGGAACCTGGTGGGCTGCCGTCTATGCGGTCGCACAGAGTCGGACGCGACTGAAGCGACTTAGGAGCAGCAGCAGCAGCAGTCCTCATTCTCACAGTTTAAGTCCATGATCTTTCAAAAACATTTTCTTCTTACAACTCACTAACAGATCGAGGTTTTTGTGTTTTTTTCTGTTTATATATATATGTAATTCCCCCCCCC